>JASAMV010001328.1:0-216424 GCA_030248065.1 Rhynchonema sp. JSB1_4
ACATTAACAACTAGACGGAAACTGACTTACGGCCCGGCTACAGCCCTGTGCCCGTGCCGTGCCCCCCCCCCCCCCGTAAAGACCGGTTAGCATATCCAAAGCTACACGTGAAAATTTACCCGTCCGCACCCAGATACACATCATACATAGATATACACGCATACATACATATATGTATGGACGATCTTCCTGTTTTAGTAGGATAAAATTTACATTTTATTCTTCTAGGCCCTACGTAATGGCGAGAAGAACGAAACGCAAAGCCCGATCACCCCTCACGCCCCTAAACGGCTTGGGTTGGGTGCCCCCGGTACATGGAGTCATGTAGGGTGCCTGTGTCACCAATTACCTGTACGTTTCAGGTCTTTGTTTTTAGTCAAGGCTCTGCCGTATACAAATATTTTCTCTGCTAAAACTGGTCACATAGATGTGTCTAAGATACCCACATTTTGTTATTGTTATTCGTCCGAATACTGAATGTTAGAGCGTTTACTCAGCAATATATAACGCCTACCGAAATTCAGAAGACAACCTGCCCACATAAGGGTCTGCAGTATTCTTATGCCAGTATTTGAAGCACAAGCTACATTTAGCCCACTGATGTCAGTCTCAAAACTAACATAAAAGAAAAATTTAGGCGTATCCTATAAAAGTACACGTGTTAGACATTCGTTGCTGAATCTAGCGAAAGTTGTACTGTATCTTCGAAGAAGACGTTGCGAGGGTGTTGTTGAAACGGAGGATGATACGAATTGTTATGCAATTTGTCAATTTGAGAATAAGTTGATTTCGAAACATCGTTCACATACATAGCGCTCCTAAGAAACTGACTCAAGTAAAGAATATGATACGCAGGTACATGCGTTCTCATACTTTCGTAACGCGGTAAATCATTTCAAAACCTCACAAAAATGCCCCGTTATTTGTCGCTGAAGCTCAATCTGGCGGGCAGCACACCTCAACCGCCCCTGTCCGATCTGTCGGGGCTGATCGCAGTCGGCGAAAGAACAGAAAACCAATCAGAACCCTGTAGACGTGGACTGCTCTAACTGTAAAGGTACCAGATTTTGTGCGGTAATTTTTTTATCAAAAAGAACTTGTTATTCTTTTTCGCCGTTTTTTTACAACAAAGAAGGCTGATTTCAGTCGCGGTTCGAAGCGGCATTGTTTACAAATCGACCTGAGCGGCGACCCGGGCTCGTTTCGTTACAGCTCGCCGACTCGAATAATGGTTTTTCTGAATTCTATCTATGATCCACAATCTCAAGTCCTGAAAAACTGTGCCTCATGACAAAAAAACAGCCAAAACTTTCGAAAGACAGAAGTCCAGCGAGCTGACTTTTCAGTAGCGTCGAGGACTATCTATCATCAGCGGGCAATCGCCTAACGCGTCTGCAGTTGCGCGCCTGTCTAAAACACAGTGCAGGTGTCGCATCAAGAATTTCCGGTTTGGTCCCAATCCTTCCGTACAGTATTCACCAAATGATCTTTCAAAAAACCTCATATCCCTTTCCAAATTTCAAGGATATTCGATTTCTATCATCTGGCCAAGCCAGCTGATTTGCCCGGTGCAATCACAAAAATCGCTGGCCGAAGACCTGGCCCAACCAGAGAACCAAGGTGACGTTGAAGTGACATGTTGCTCCATCCCCATTGACAACAGCACACCTAACGCGAATTCCATTCGTGTTAACGGACAATGAAACCTCGTTGTAACAGAATGTAACCTGTAGATTACCTCTGACAAGTTACTTCACATCCTCAGCACGTGTGGGAACATATGTACATATGACACTAACATGCGTGAATCAGATGTTACAATGAAATAAATGTAACACGAACAATGAATTACAACGGCAATTACAGGGTTACGACGACGAACCAATGGCATTTATCGCAACGCAGGGTCCACTGGCAAACACGGTCGACGACTTTTGGCTGATGGTCTGGCAGGAGAAAGTGCCCTGTATCGTTATGATGACCAAACTTACCGAAAAGAATAAGGTTGCAGCTGTTTTGTTGTCACCTGTCACACAGTACGCGGTACTGTAACGTTACAACACGATTACAGCCTAAGTGCGAACCATACCTGCCGTCGAAGTCTGCGCAGTACGGACCGATTACGGTAACGATACGCAGCACAATGCCGCGAAACGGATATTATGTTCGCGATTTACAGATTACGGTAAGTGAACTTTACATGAAACACCATCTTTTCAACTTGTGATGTTTCATTACACCCACACACACAGAACGGTGACGCAACGCGTACGGTGAAACATTACTGGTTTATGGGCTGGCCGGACCAGCAAGCCGCACCGACGTCCGCAGCGAGGCAGTTATTGCAACTGGCCGCCGATGTGCAGAACCAGAGGGCAAAGTGCAGACAACACAAGGGATTGGCTGAGGCTGGACCCATACTTGTTCATTGCAGGTAAGGACGGTTTAATTATGGGAGAGCTGAATTGCAGGTACGCATGTAACGGATTCGGATGATGGTTTAATTATGGGAAGCTGAATACTCAAATCAGCTTTGTGGTCTAGACTCTAGACAAACTTTTGCGCCCATCACGTGGTTATACCCATCCCATATGCAGAAACAGATCTATATCTGATGTTACCGTGTGTCAGACACACATTGGTGTTATTATCATGTGACATGCCAAGATGACGTGTGTGTACGCAGCCATAGCCTACAAGGTATACGGTATGTTAAACATGGACCCACCGCAAACAGGTGCGACTGACATAAAACCCTCACGCGCTAATCTGCTACCTACAGCAGATACACTTGTGGAAAGCTCTGACGTCACTAGCGGATTAAAAAATATATACACATTGTAGAGATTGGGGGAACGAGAAAAATCGTTGTTACCCAAAACCAAACCAATATTTGCAGCGCGGGCATTGGTCGTACGGGATGTTTCATCGCAATATGTATTGGATGCCGACAATTGCAGGAGGAGAATATGGTTGACGTGCTGGGCATTGTCTGTCAGATGCGACTCGACAGGTAATCGTTTCATGATGATGCAATGGGAACGTGGCGTTTTTAATTTTTTTGTTAATTTTATAAATTATTTCATCATTCATATGACTCACTTGAATTACAAAAACGAATCAGTCGCACAGTTCACTGTCTAAAAAATCCTGTGAACAGAGACGACGACAGGGTTTTATGTTTCAAAATTTCCAAATGATTTTGCAGCATAAATGATAAACAGATAGATTTATGCAAATTTAAACCAAATTTACAAATTATTTGTAGTTGTAAGTAGCGCCTGCTTTCCTGCTTTTTGTTTGATGCGTACTTTCTGAAATTTCGAAACTCGATGCGCACGCCTGATGTTACACTCCCGCTACATAAGCCAGGTGCAATATAAGTGCGGCGGTTAAAAAAAACTATGTGTTTTCGACGATAACCAGGGTTTATTATTTCAAAATCAAAATTTTGGGGCATAAATAGTGAATGCTATTTATGCGGAATAATCTAGCACGTCGCCTGCGTCCGTGAATAATGTTCTGTAATTATTACAGCGGTGCTTCGGACCATCAATATTATGTTTTCCGAACACTATTGCCAGACAATCAGCTCACCACATTGTTTATTACACCTAATTTTGTGATGTTTCAGAGGCGGTATGATCCAGACACCGGAGCAGTACGAGTTTATCCACCACGCGCTGGCCGTCTACGAACAACAACTGTGTGACAGTCCAACCACGGCTGCAATGCCATTGACTTCGAGTTCGGGCTCGAATTCAAAGCAGACAACACCCGATGGACCCTCATCGTAGCCCAATTCAAGGTGTTTTGTATAGTCATATGTCTTAATTTTCGTTGCAGCGCATTTTTTCTGTTGCAGTCACAATTGTCAAGATTAACGTGGTTTGTACCTTTCTGTGAATGTTTTATTTCCTGCGTGTAAATTCAGAAATAATGTTCTCTCTGATCACTCATTCTGAAAGCTATTTTTTAGAATACTGTTGTGTTATAATCGTTTCTATCTTCGTTAGTGTGTCTTTTTCTCACTTTTCCTCCGCATATACTCCTCCAACAAACTTGCGCGATGATCATTATACTCATTTCATGAATTAAACCTTTAACTTTTTCTCTTTCTTTTCATTTCTGTTGTGCGCTTCGCTCATAATCTTCGTTGTGTTTGAAATATTTTTTGTTCCGATCGAGTCTTATAACTACGAGGTATATACCCTGAAAATTCTGGCTCTCAAAATTACGTTACCATTAAAAATACGTTGTAAATACACATTGTCGCGTAAAATACCGTATATAACTATTGTTTTATGCTTTAAAATCTAAATTGTACATGTTCTCTATTGCGCCTGATGAGACGAGCAGGGATGCTTGCATAATGCTCTGGAAGCCTGTGAAGCCTCAATTTTGGCAATCCCCGTGTTTTGTTTTTATTTTTTCTGGAAATAACTAATGTTCGTAATATATAAAAAGTTTTTCGTAAAATATCAAATAAGAAAGTAGAAAACTTTTTATCAAAATAATAGCTGTCCCACTTTGTTGTATTGCAGATACATTTCAGTGCGCGCTGCTATTTGATGAATAAACCTCGATATTTTGCACATTCACATATTATTATTTTCAAAATTATTACCACGTTTTTGTCTGATTTTCATGTTTGTTTTATGCGAGAAAAATGCGCTGTGATATTGATTGTACGATTGATCCCGATGTACAGAGCAGACGGCGTATTTTAGGTTTTTGATGAAAACGTACGTTTTAAGGTGAAGAAGTCGTGAAAACGACGTTACAACAATATACCAGTTCTTTGCTAGTCATTTTCGATGAGAACTTGAATTTGGAGTTTTTCTCTTGAACTATATCTACCTGTTTGTTTGAAGAAAATCTTTGTTGTTTAAGCATGATTATTTTCATACACCTATGTGAAATGATAACGTAACGCGAATAATCTCATATTTTAATATTGAATAAAAAAGCTGTTAAAATCGTGGTTATGAGCTGGATGGTGTTGCTCGAAACAAGTTTCTGATCCATCGGTGACAAAACATTTGAATATAATGATCAAGCATTAAGTGTGTGTAATACATAGATGGCAAGCATTGAAAAGACAAAAAATGAAATTTATCACGTATGGATTGAAGCACTGAAACTGTAACCAGCCAGTCAGAATCGAATATTATCACGAGTGCTCGAACGGGATAGCGATCCCGAAATCCCGATTAATTCTCCGAATCCGGATCCCGATCCCGTCCGGCATTCTTATCGGGAAGCTGCTAAAAGCCAAAGTTGTATCAGTTTTGTATGATATAAAATTTGAGCATGCCAAAAAATGTGGAAGAAAATGGTCAAGTTTTCATCGTTTTTTGCATAGTTTGGCGTCTTTTTTGCTGCGGATGTTTTGTGGCATGCGACGTCCAAAAAAGCCTTGGGGGCAAGAATAATCCAGAACTGTGGGTCAACTGACGATTTTCTCTTTTTCTGAGATTCTTTTTGTCAAATAATAACGCTAACGCTAGAAATCACGTAACAAGAGTTTCGGCCAGTAGATGTAAAAATGCCAACTCGCGAAGTAACTGTGTCTACTGCTCTTGCGCAGACAACACATTAAGATGATCGAGATGTGGACAACAGCAGGGTTGGGCAAAAAATGGTTTTCGAAAAATTTAAAAAATTTTTTTTTAAACTTGTTTTAAAAAAATCTTTTTTCCAACCCTGGACAACAGGAGTAGATCTGAAAACAAAAATGCACCGCAACCATGAAAAGCGTCATCAGACTTGGTGAATTGGGCTGACTTTCGATGAAATACCGATTTCTCATGCGGCTTGTTTGTATGATTAGATCAATTTGGCAACGAAGGACGTGCTGAAATTAAAACTACACAATCCGGTAAGAAAACAGAACTGAAAATTTCTGTCGAGGTACGTAGGTAGATCGTCACGCACGGGCGCGACACGCACGAGGCATTGACCTCATATGTCGAACCCCTTTATGATCTTTTACTGTAAAAGAACGATCATTTATCAAATATTCAAAGCAGAAAGCAAGCAAAATAAAGTTTCACACAGCGTTGTAGATCTACATACAGTGGCTGGCAATGTGTTGAAGAAATGGAATCATGGAACCGCAGAGTAGAAAGGGAGCAGGCAGGATGTTGGTGCTGCGATTAAAACGTGCACTGCATCCCCGGGCGATTGCGTAAGGCGAGAGTTGCAGAACCGGCAATGTAGGTGGTATGTACTGTAGGAGGCTCGGTGCTGTGTTGTAATAATTATTGAAAAAACCGCAGGACAAGGGTGGGTGTTGATTGTTATTGCAGCACAACAAGCTCCGACTTGGTCAGGTTGTTGCAGGCAGTGGACGGCCGTTGTTCGCGGGTGAATAGCGTAGAAAGTCGGTGCTACGATTCCATCGCGCACCCAACCGCCCACTAAACCGAAGGTTTTGATATGGAATGAAGACTGAGTCGGAGTTTGTGGGCGTGGTGCAATAATCATCAACACCCATCCTGTCCTGCGGTTTGCTAACAATTATTTCAGCATCAGCTCTAAAACATTGCCGGTTCTTCAACTCTCGCCTCATGCCATCGTCCGGGAGTGTGATGCGCGACTTAGTCGTAGCCCCAAACTCCTACCCGCTCACTTTCTATTCTGCAATTCCCAATTCAACAGAGACTTCAACATCAGACCACGGTCTGTAACCAACCCAGTCGGCGCTTGCACTACTTCGACTACAACCAATCCAACTTTCCCCGCACTGCAACCCTAGTTTTTTTCAGTACACACACCTTTGGCTTAGGACCGTACACTGATAATAAGACACACTGTAACTAAATTAAAGCTTCACATTTGAAATTCATCTCGTTTCACATGACGATTCACATACGCGTGCTATAATGGTCACGTGGTGGTTTGCGTGTTTGGCACGCGCAAAACAAGACGGCCGACACCGTCAGCAACGACGCTCCACCGCAAGCCACAAGGAATGAAAGGCCGAAACTACGGCCACCAAAGGCATCTTTCACTTTCTGAAATAGTGTGGTTTAATCCTGTCCATGGTCTCTGAAGGAAATCAACGGTTGTATACTATTTCAGGTAATTGTACTCGCTCAAAAAAAACTTTCCATACATCTTTCCAATCGTCCCTGCTGCTGGTCTTGCACACGAACCACACAATACCGGAGAGCGAGCATATAGCTGCAAGATCAATTTTTGGTAATGCTGATTGAGCTCGCCTTGCCAATCAGGCATTCAACCCTGTTGTCGTTAGGTACCTATTGCTATATGTACCTAAACACCAAGGTTCATAAGCCCTCACATAAACGATCCCAAATAATGATCCCCCACCGACCAGCGAGCATGACGAAAGTGCCGAGACAACAGCCACATCGATGACAACAACAGGGCGCGAACACAACGGCGATGAAACCGAGCAATCCAGATACGAACATCAATCCCAACACGCCCAATTCCCAGACTGAAATTAACGGAAAGTAAGTTGAGTGCAGCGGTGACCTAATCGAATCTGGCTTGATTACGCGCGATTTGACGCCGCTAACTTTCACCAAGCGCGTAAGCGTTGGTCCATTCTCATGAATGTGACTTAAAATGCTGTGACAGCCCACCTTTCATTGCGGATGTCCATTTGACATGATCATCCGCTATCGCGTCAACCAAATGTTTCAGTCGATTTTCGCAACCATTGTTTTCGAACGGGAACCAGTCACCGCTGCACCACGAACAGTTCTGCCACAGACCACTGTCGAAACCACCGGTGACTGAAGTATACATTGTATGTGCCTGTGTATATGGTGGCAGTGGACTGCCATACTAAACTTTTGTTACCGCTTATCTGTTGGTTACTATAGATAAACAAAGTTTCAGGGCTGATATACATACATAGCCCAGAAAAATCTTCAAAACTTCCTCACGCTCGGAACCATGTCTGGTCCACCAAGGTGTGATCAGTGAGAAAGCGATTGCAGCGGTGCCAGTCGCGAGCAGAATCCAGCTTGACATTTGGATGCGAGAATAATAGGACATTTTTGATCAATGAGCTTGCCGGCTGTCAATACAAATCACAACTACCAAAATGGCGGATCTCGTTCCAGTTCACTGTGTCTCTGTTGTTTGTTTGTGAAAGTAATAAAATGCCGCCATGAGATCACATGAGATGTATGTAGATGAGCTTCGGCTATGGGTGTCAAAATGCGAAAACACTGAATGTGCAACCAGACACAGCACAGTGATCTTCGAGATAACGCCCGTATTCACCACTCCGTTCTAATCCAGTTCGTGTAGTTAACAAGAGAGAGCTCGAACGCGTTCCATGTACGGGACAAAAATGACACTGGCGCAGACATAAAAACAAAAAATCCACCGGCAAGATGAAAAGCAACAGTGGACTGGTGAAGTGCTTATTAAGATGGTACCCATTTATCATTTCGCTTCCTGTGACCTGCACTTCAATACAGTCACCCTCTCTGTAAACGAATCTCTTGTTCGAATGACGTAGACCTTGATTTTATTACGCCCTGGTTAATAAAATCATGATACAAGAATAATAAATCATGATACAAGAATCACAAGCGCATGACAATGCCGCAAGACCATCATGGACATGTTTTGTCTGTTTTGTTTTGCTGTACAGTGTTGTCTAGCTTGGGTGTTAGTGCACGATACTGGTCAACAAGTGGTCATCCCACATCAGTTCTGGCTGGCATTTTGCTACTGCCACGAAAACGAAATCATTGAAGTGTTAATCGACCATTCCGGTGGAATTGCAGTGTGCTCCGTTTGTGTGGACATTTGAATGAAAGGCAACGAACTCAATGACTTTGTATTCTTGCCCCCTCCCCACTATTCGGATGTGTGTCTCTGTCCATTGGCACCACTGCAATTGTGGGTGCAATAGTTACACCATGGTGGACGCAACATGACCAGGAGTCGACGGTTATGGCACTTTTTTGAATTAACGGTTTGGTCAGCCCCGATTTCGGTAGTGCAGGAGTTTTCTATATTGCGAATCCGGGGACGATTCGAAGACGGAAAAGGGGACATTTTCTGAACCAACTTACTGGTGAGGCTCTATATATAGCAAACTTCGGTTCAAGACATCGATAAATACAGTTTGTGCGGTAATCTGTGTAAATTCCGTTTGTTAACTTTTCGTTTTCCGTTTTATGCCACAATCCATTTTTTCCCAACGCTTTATTAAGTATAAACATCAATTTTATTATACGGTATAAACTTGCGAGAAGCACGAAGCGCATGACATCATTATAGAGTAAACATGTGCATCACTTTCGACCAGCGGGCATTTTGGTTGATCAAAATGTATCATACTGACCGGTCACGAATGGGGATACAGTAGCCAGCCGGGCTCAGACATGAACTGACGCAATTACAAAGGTTAGAATATGTATAAACAACAAATTTGAAGAAAACAAACAATGTACAGTACGTGCACACACACACACATAGACACCATGACAGAATAATAACGTGTTGGTAAATAAAGAACGGCGATATGCAAAAAAAGACAAAAAATCTTCAAAATTAGGGAGATTTAAATGGATGTGATAACGATCAAATAAAAAGGAAGAGAAAATAGAAAAGCACGAAATGTCACAGTAACCGAATAAAGTTATGGGATTTTGTTCTCACGCTGTAGAGAGGAGTGAACGCGCTTGGTGAAAGTAGGGCGTCAAATCGCTGCTGTATAAATTTAGTTCTGCACTAGCTTATTTCGTATTTAGTGGATGGGCGTGTTGGGATTGATGTTCGATTGGATTGCTCGGTTCATCGCCGTTGTGTCGCGCTGTTGTTGTCATGATGTGGCTGTTGTTCTTGGACTTTTGTCATGCTCGCTGGTGTTGGGTATTATTTGGGATGTTTATGTGAGGGCTTATGAACCTTGGTGTTTAGGTATGTATAGCAGTAGGTACCTAACAATAACAGGGTTGAATGCCTGATTGGCAAGGCGAGCTCAATCAGCATTACCAAAAATTGATCTTGCAGCTATATGCTCGCTCTCCGGTATTGTGTGGTTCGTGTTCAAGCAGCAGCAGGGACGATTGGAAAGATGTATGGAAAGTTTTTTTTGAGCGAGTACAATTACCTGAAATAGTATACAACCGTTGATTTCCTTCAGAGACCATGGACAGGATTAAACCACACTATTTCAGAAAGTGAAAGATGCCTTTGGTGGCCGTAGTTTCGGCCTTTCATCCCTCGTGGCTTGCGGTGGAGCGTCGTTGCTGACCGTATCGGCCGTCTTGTTTTGCGCGTGCCAAACACGCAAACCACCACGTGACCATTATAGCACGCGCATGTGAATCGTCATGTGAAACGAGATGAATTTAAAATGTGAAACTTTAATTTATTTACAGTGTGTCTTATTATCAGTGTACGGTTCTAAGCCAAAGGTGTGTGTACTGAAAAACTAGGGTTGCAGTGCGGGGGCAAGTTGGATTGGTTGTAGTCGAAGTAGTGCAAGCGCCGACGGTTGGTTACAGACCGTGGTCTGATGTGGAACTCTTGCGAGAATTGCAGAACGAAGTTAGGGGTTGCGGCCGTCGCGTCACACTCCCGGACGATGGCATGAGGCGAGAGTTGAAGAACCGGCAATGTTTTAGAGCTGATGCTGAAATAATTGTTAGCAAACCGCAGGACAGGATGGGTGTTGATGATTATTGCACCACGCCCACAAACTCCGACTCAGTCTTCATTCCATATCAAAACCTTCGGTTTAGTGGGCGGTTGGGTGCGCGATGGAATCGTAGCACCGACTTTCTACGCTATTCACCCGCGAACAACGGCCGTCCACTGCCTGCAACAACCTGACCAAGTCGGAGCTTGTTGTGCTGCAATAACAATCAACACCCACCCTTGTCCTGCGGTTTTTCCAATAATTATTACAACACAGCACCGAGCCTCCTGACAGTACATACCACCTACATTGCCGGTTCTGCAACTCTCGCCTTACGCAATCGCCCGAGCACGTTTATCTGAGCACCCCAATCTGTCCTTCACTCTGCGGTTCATGTTCCGTCATTCTTCCACATTGCAGCCACTGTATGTAGATCTACAACGCTGGTGAAACTTTATTTTGCTTGCTTTCTGCTTTGAATATTTGATATAATGATTGCCTTTTACAGAAAAGATCATAAGGGGTCGACATATGAGGCAATGCCTCGTGCGTGTCGCGCCCGTGCGTGACGATCTACCTACGATCGAGACATGTACCCATTCCGTGACGCAAATCAAAAATGAAAAACAGGATTTTTGAATGCCAAATTGCCAGGCGCTGTCAAACACCAACGAATGCGAGTTCAGACTCCTGTTTTTGCTTATGGGCGCGCGGCGCTCTCTGTGGATCACCGATTTGATACCACATAGCTCGAAGTTTCGTTCGGCTGATGGTTTTGAAGAAAGTTTCAAACTATGACCTACTTGAGCAAAGTAGCGCCGTGCCTCTCGGGCAGTTTCTCTTGATTTCCGACGCAGTCATATTGAACTTTGCTCTCATTTCAGAGCTCCCAAAAACCTGCCATGATATCCAAAATGGTTTACATATGCATTGTCTTGCATTGTGTGTGTTGCGCGTTTTATTAGCGCGATACGACGCACTTTACCCCCGCGCACTGAGGTTACAGGATATTGGTAGATTCGCCAGGATTTCAGGCAAACTGAAGAGCCTGAATTTTGTTCATTCAACTATGACTTTGCACCAGGAGTTTTAAACCTTCACAACTGTGTCTGTTCCCATTTTCTGAGCCTCACTGCCACACCCCTAGGTTATTAACCCCAGGCACCATGTTAAATATGTATATATACATTTTAAGCAACTTTTGTGTCTGTGTTTGCTGCTACAGTTTCCCCCACCTTGTGCTCCTCAGGGTATGTCACAAGTATAAGCATAAGCACACCATCACAATAGTGCTAGCCGTTGTTTTGCATGCCAAAAACCGTTTTCATTTTCTTTCACTTCACTACTCAGACCCCGTGATCTCACACACACACAAAGCCCAGCAGTTTCCATTATTATTAGGCTAACCCAACTCCAACAATTTACGTTTTTATTTTGCAAATTATCCAACATGCTGCACCCCATGTGTACGTCACTGTAGCAACAATTTTTTTCTCTAACGTGTTAAATAGTGCATCTTTTGATTTGCTGTTCATACAACCTTTGACTTTTTTTGTTATTATGCGATGATATATGAACAGTTAGCTAAAAAAAATCTCAACAGCACTAATAACTTGAAGTAACTTTCCATGAAATACCGTCAATCGCGTTATTTTTATTTGCAGTGTACGCATATCAAAAATAACGTACCACTGCAGAGTAAAATGATGCATTGCAGGTATTTTATGAAAACAAAACCTTTAGATTATTAAGTGTCTCTGTCGAGTTTTTTAGCTAACTGTTCCATATATATCATCCGATTTATGAATCCGAGACCAAGTCCGTATCGATAAATCACAAAAGTATCACGATTTTAACACCGTTCAAGTAAAAAAATTTCGCTACATATGACGATACATGGGCAGCATGTTGCAATAAATTACAAAATATGAAACGTCAGCAACGTTATAAATTGTTTAAGCATAGAAGCAGAATAGACATAAATCTAAAAAATGACAAATAAATAATGAGCTGCCGAGCTACTGATACTAGATGTTATGTATTTACAAGGCTTATCTGTGTGATCACGTCGCAGCGAAAGTGAAGAATGAAAACGTTTTTCATCGAAAATGGCTTAAACACCAACTAGCAACTCCCCAATTGTGACGAATTTGCGCTTATGCTATTTTTGTAGCATACCCCTGAGAGAGAGCACAAGGATCAGGAAAAATATAGCAGCAAACAAAAACGAACACACAGACACGACACCAAAACCTAAAAAATGTATATATACATATACGCATGATACTTTGATTTACGCCAAATGCATACGTTAATAGACGGCAGGGGATGCAGTGCACGTTTTAATCGCAGCACCAACATCCTGCCTGCTCCCTTTCTACTCTGCGGTTCCATGATTCCATTTCTTCAACACATTGCCAGCCACTGTATGTAGATCTACAACGCTGTGTGAAACTTTATTTTGCTTGCTTTCTGCTTTGAATATTTGATAAATGATCGTTCTTTTACAGTAAAAGATCATAAAGGGGTTCGACATATGAGGTCAATGCCTCGTGCGTGTCGCGCCCGTGCGTGACGATCTACCTACCTCGACAGAAATTTTCAGTTCTGTTTTCTTACCGGATTGTGTATTTTTAATTTCAGCACGTCCTTCGTTGCCAAATTGATCTAATCATACAAACAAGCCGCATGAGAAATCGGTATTTCATCAAAAGTCAGCCCAATTCACCAAGTCTGATGACGCTTTTCATGGTTGCCGGTGCATTTTTGTTTTCAGATCACGATACAGGCGCACACGCCGCAACCGCCACAAAACAAAACCCTAAAAAAAAAACAAAAAAAAAAAAAAAAAAAAAAAAAAAAAAAAAAAAAAAAAAAAAAAAAAAAAAAAAAAAAAAAAAAAAAAAAAAAAAAAAAAAAAAAAAAAACAACAACAAAAAACAACAAAAAAACACACATAAAAAAAAACAAACCAAACAAAAACACCAAAAACTCCTGTTGTCCAGGGTTGGAAAAAAGATTTTTTTAAACAAGTTTTAAAAAAAATTTTTTTTTAATTTTTCAAAAACCCTTTTTTGCCCAACCCTGCTGTTGTCCACATCTCGATCATCTCAATATGTTGTCTGCGCAAGAGCAGTAGACACAGTTACTTCGCGAGTTGGCATTTTTACATCTACTGGCCGAAACTCTTGTTACGTGATTTCTAGCGTTAGCGTTATTATTTGACAAAAAGAATCACAGAAAAAGAGAAAATCGTCAGTTGGCCCACAGTTCTGGATTATTCTTGCCCCCAAGGCTTTTTTGGACGTCGCATGCCACAAAACATCCGCAGCAAAAAAGACGCCAAACTATGCAAAAAACGATGAAAACTTGACCATTTTCTTCCACATTTTTTTGGCATGCTCAAATTTTATATCATACAAAACTGATACAACTTTGGCTTTTAGCAGCTTCCCGATAAGAATGCCGGACGGGATCGGGATCCGGATTCGGAGAATTAATCGGGATTTCGGGATCGCTATCCCGTTCGAGCACTCGTGATAATATTCGATTCTGACTGGCTGGTTACAGTTTCAGTGCTTCAATCCATACGTGATAAATTTCATTTTTTGTCTTTTCAATGCTTGCCATCTATTACACACACTTAATGCTTGATCATTATATTCAAATGTTTTGTCACCGATGGATCAGAAACTTGTTTCGAGCAACACCATCCAGCTCATAACCACGATTTTAACAGCTTTTTTATTCAATATTAAAATATGAGATTATTCGCGTTACGTTATCATTTCACATAGGTGTATGAAAATAATCATGCTTAAACAACAAAGATTTTCTTCAAACAAACAGGTAGATATAGTTCAAGAGAAAAACTCCAAATTCAAGTTCTCATCGAAAATGACTAGCAAAGAACTGGTATATTGTTGTAACGTCGTTTTCACGACTTCTTCACCTTAAAACGTACGTTTTCATCAAAAACCTAAAATACGCCGTCTGCTCTGTACATCGGGATCAATCGTACAATCAATATCACAGCGCATTTTTCTCGCATAAAACAAACATGAAAATCAGACAAAAACGTGGTAATAATTTTGAAAATAATAATATGTGAATGTGCAAAATATCGAGGTTTATTCATCAAATAGCAGCGCGCACTGAAATGTATCTGCAATACAACAAAGTGGGACAGCTATTATTTTGATAAAAAGTTTTCTACTTTCTTATTTGATATTTTACGAAAAACTTTTTATATATTACGAACATTAGTTATTTCCAGAAAAAATAAAAACAAAACACGGGGATTGCCAAAATTGAGGCTTCACAGGCTTCCAGAGCATTATGCAAGCATCCCTGCTCGTCTCATCAGGCGCAATAGAGAACATGTACAATTTAGATTTTAAAGCATAAAACAATAGTTATATACGGTATTTTACGCGACAATGTGTATTTACAACGTATTTTTAATGGTAACGTAATTTTGAGAGCCAGAATTTTCAGGGTATATACCTCGTAGTTATAAGACTCGATCGGAACAAAAAATATTTCAAACACAACGAAGATTATGAGCGAAGCGCACAACAGAAATGAAAAGAAAGAGAAAAAGTTAAAGGTTTAATTCATGAAATGAGTATAATGATCATCGCGCAAGTTTGTTGGAGGAGTATATGCGGAGGAAAAGTGAGAAAAAGACACACTAACGAAGATAGAAACGATTATAACACAACAGTGTTCTAAAAAATAGCTTTCAGAATGAGTGATCAGAGAGAACATTATTTCTGAATTTACACGCAGGAAATAAAACATTCACAGAAAGGTACAAACCACGTTAATCTTGACAATTGTGACTGCAACAGAAAAAATGCGCTGCAACGAAAATTAAGACATATGACTATACAAAACACCTTGAATTGGGCTACGATGAGGGTCCATCGGGTGTTGTCTGCTTTGAATTCGAGCCCGAACTCGAAGTCAATGGCATTGCAGCCGTGGTTGGACTGTCACACAGTTGTTGTTCGTAGACGGCCAGCGCGTGGTGGATAAACTCGTACTGCTCCGGTGTCTGGATCATACCGCCTCTGAAACATCACAAAATCAGGTGTAATAAACAATGTGGTGAGCTGATTGTCTGGCAATAGTGTTCGGAAAACATAATATTGATGGTCCGAAGCACCGCTGTAATAATTACAGAACATTATTCACGGACGCAGGCGACGTGCTAGATTATTCCGCATAAATAGCATTCACTATTTATGCCCCAAAATTTTGATTTTGAAATAATAAACCCTGGTTATCGTCGAAAACACATAGTTTTTTTTAACCGCCGCACTTATATTGCACCTGGCTTATGAAGCGGGAGTGTAACATCAGGCGTGCGCATCGAGTTTCGAAATTTCAGAAAGTACGCATCAAACAAAAAGCAGGAAAGCAGGCGCTACTTACAACTACAAATAATTTGTAAATTTGGTTTAAATTTGCATAAATCTATCTGTTTATTATTTATGCTGCAAAATCATTTGGAAATTTTGAAACATAAAACCCTGTCGTCGTCTCTGTTCACAGGATTTTTTAGACAGTGAACTGTGCGACTGATTCCTTTTTGTAATTCAAGTGAGTCATGAATGATGAAATAATTTATAAAATTAACAAAAAAATTAAAAACGCCACGTTCCCATTGCATCATCATGAAACGATTACCTGTCGAGTCGCATCTGACAGACAATGCCCAGCACGTCAACCATATTCTCCTCCTGCAATTGTCGGCATCCAATACATATTGCGATGAAACATCCCGTACGACCAATGCCCGCGCTGCAAATATTGGTTTGGTTTTGGGTAACAACGATTTTTCTCGTTCCCCCAATCTCTACAATGTGTATATATTTTTTTATCCGCTAGTGACGTCAGAGCTTTCCACAAGTGTATCTGCTGTAGGTAGCAGATTAGCGCGTGAGGGTTTTATGTCAGTCGCACCTGTTTGCGGTGGGTCCATGTTTAACATACCGTATACCTTGTAGGCTATGGCTGCGTACACACACGTCATCTTGGCATGTCACATGATAATAACACCAATGTGTGTCTGACACACGGTAACATCAGATATAGATCTGTTTCTGCATATGGGATGGCTATAAGCACATAATGGGCGCAAAAGTTTGTCTAGAGTCTAGACCACAAAGCTGATTTGAGTATTCAGCTTCCCATAATTAAACCATCATCCGAATCCGTTACATGCGTGCCTGCAATTCAGCTCTCCCATAATTAAACCGTCCTTACCTGCAATGAACAAGTATGGGTCCAGCCTCAGCCAATCCCTTGTGTTGTCTGCACTTTGCCCTCTGGTTCTGCACATCGGCGGCCAGTTGCAATAACTGCCTCGCTGCGGACGTCGGTGCGGCTTGCTGGTCCGGCCAGCCCATAAACCAGTAATGTTTCACCGTACGCGTTGCGTCACCGTTCTGTGTGTGTGGGTGTAATGAAACATCACAAGTTGAAAAGATGGTGTTTCATGTAAAGTTCACTTACCGTAATTTGTAAATCGCGAACATAATATCCGTTTCGCGGCATTGTGCTGCGTATCGTTACCGTAATCGGTCCGTACTGCGCAGACTTCGACGGCAGGTATGGTTCGCACTTAGGCTGTAATCGTGTTGTAACGTTACAGTACCGCGTATTGTGTGACAGGTGACAACAAAACAGCTGCAACCTTATTCTTTTCGGTAAGTTTGGTCATCATAACGATACAGGGCACTTTCTCCTGCCAGACCATCAGCCAAAAGTCGTCGACCGTGTTTGCCAGTGGACCCTGTGTTGCGATAAATGCCATTGGTTCGTCGTCGTAACCCTGTAATTGCCGTTGTAATTCATTGTTCGTGTTACATTTATTTCATTGTAATATCTGATTCACGCATGTTAGTGTCACATGTACATATGTTCCCACACGTGCTGAGGATGTGAAGTAACGTATGGGAGGGTTCTACAGGTTACAATCTGTTACAACGAGGTTACAGTGTAACTAACCCGAACGTAATTCGCATTAATGTATCTGTCGATCGGATCGGGCAACTGTCGCTTCAACGTCACCCTGGTTCGCTCGTTGGGCCAGATTTTCGGCCAGCGATTTTTGTGATTGCAACCGGGCAAATCAGCTGGCTTGGCCGGATGATTGAGTGGAATATCCTGAATTTGGAAGGGGATTTGAGGTTTTTTGAAAGATCATTTGGTGAATACTGTAAGAAAGGATGGGGACAAACCAGAAATTCTTGATGCAACACTGCACTGTGTTTGAGACAGGCGCGCAACTGCCGACGCGTTAGGCGATTGCCCGCTGATGATAGATAGTCCTCGACGCTACTGAAACATCAGCTCGCTGGACTTATTCTCTCGAAAGTTTGGCTGTTTTTTTGTGGCATAAGCACAGTTTTTCAGAACTTGGATTTGAATATAGATAGACTTCGAAATAAACCGACCATTCCCGAGTCGGCGAGCTGTACGAAAACGAGCCCGGGTCGCCGCTCAGGTCGATTGTCAACGATGCGCTCGAACCGCGACTGAAATCAGCCTTCTTTGTTGTAAAAAAACAGCAAAAAAGAATAAACGGTCTTTTTGATAAAAAAATTGCACAAAATCTGGTACATTTACCGTTCGAGCAGTCCACGTGTACGAATTCTGATTGGTTTCTGTTGTTGCGCGACTGCAATCAGCCCCGACAGATCGGACAGGGGCGGTTGAGGTGTGCTGCCCGCCAGATTCAGCTGCAGCGACAAATAACGGGGCATTTTTGTGAGGTTTTGAAATGATTTACCGCTCACGAAGTATGCGAACGCATGTACCTGCGTATCCTATTCTTACTTGAGTCAGTTTCTTAGGAGCGCTATGTATGTGAACGATGTTTCGAAATCAACTTATTCTCAAATTGACAAATTGCATAACAATTCGTATCATCCTCCGTTTCAACAACACCCTCGCAACGCTTCTCGAAGATACAGTATATACTGTAGCTAGATTCAGCAACGAATATCTACACGTGTACTCTGGGATACGCCTAAATTTTTCTTTTATGTTATGACTGACATAAGTGGGCTAAATGTAGCTTGTGTTCGGAAATGCACGTGGGTGCACTGCAGACGCTATGTGGGCAGGTCATCTTATGAATTTCGGTAGGCGTTGTATGTTGCTGATAGACGCTCTAACATTCAGTATTCGGACGAATAACAATAACAGAATGTGGGTACTAAGACACATCTGTGACCAGTTTGGCAGAGAAAATATATGTATACAGCAAAGCATTGACAAAAACAAAGACATGAAACGTACAGGTAATGGTGACACGGGCACCCTACATGACTCCATGTCCGGGGGCACCCGACCCGAGCCGGTTAGGGGCGTGAGGGGTGATGGGGCTTTGCGTTTCGTTCTTCTCACCATTACGTAGGCCTGAAAGAATAAAATGTAAATCTATCCTACTAAAACAGGAAGACGTATGTATGTATGCATGTACATATGTATATGTGTATCTGGGTGCGGACGGGTCAATTTTCACGGGTAGCTTTGGATATGCTAACGGGTCTTCGGGGGGGGGGGGGCACGGCACGGGCGCGGCGCTGTAGCCGGGCCGTAAGTCGGGTCCCGTCTAGTTGTTAATGTTTTGTTCATATTTCCATGTCCCATGTTTATATTTGGTATTTTTCATTCACACAATATTCGTCCTAGAACGTTTGTCCAAAAATGTTGCAGATCTGTAATCGTTTAATGCATGTATAGGCAAACTACACCAACACGAGCTCGATTTCGGAGCTGGCAGAATAGTGAAACATTCATACGTGGCTGCTGATTTGGGAAATGTTACACGTTGAAGAATACAAAACGGAGCATGATGAGTTTCTCTTTCTATTCGTTTTGAATACACACCACCTTCGAAATCGAGCTCATGTTGATGTAGTTTGCCTATATGTACATACTGTATACTGCATACTGTACTTGTGTGGTAGCTGCAAGGAAAATTTAATCGTGCTAGTCATACAGCACCACACATCATTTCACGACGATGATACTCCGCTCAACTACATATATTTACTGCTCTATGTATAGGCAAACTATGCCAACACGAGCCCGATTTCGCAGCTGGCCAGAATAGTGAAACATTCTGACGTGGCTGCTGATTTGGGAAATGTCACACGTTGAAGAATACAACGTGGAGGATGATGATTTTCTCTTTCTATTAGTTTTGAATAAACGCCACCTTCGAAATCGGGCTCGTGTTGGTGTAGTTTGCCTTTATATGTCGTGTTGTTATGCAGTGTAATAGCATGTCAGAACACTTTGTCAGCAAGACTGTTGCTATAACACGTCTGGAAAGTGTTTAGCTGACAACTGTTTGCTGATAAGAGTGAAAAACGAATGGAAGAGAAAATAATACACGATTTGCCTCTCTTTTTGCATTTCCACGAGTTATTTTTAGGCTTAGGTTAAAGTTTGTAAGCCTTATGTCTCTCACTCGTTTGCGAGAGCCCAAGCCGAAGCCTAAAAATATAAGTCGGGGTATAAGTCGCAAAAATCCCAAAAATATATGTACACAATCAACTGTAATAATTTCTCTTCCATTCATTTTTTACTCATGTCGCGAAGACATGCCGACAAGGTTTTCCGCTTATATGTATTTCGCACGTCATGTTGCATTGGAAGCCTTAAGCACCGAAAGTTCTTGCTGACAAAGTTTACTGACATGCCAATTACTTTCGTCCTGTGCCATCATCATGGTCAAGCTATAGCGACCCTCAACTTTAACACAACAAAAGCACAAGAGCAATGGGGCAAAAATCGCATTATGGTTCTTTCGTCATGCATTCATTCACAGTGAAGCTCATTTGCTGTGATCAATCAAACATGACCAGCCACGCACACCCCCGCACATTGTCTGCTTTTAAAATTGTCGGGGCCCCATTCTAAGAATATGGTTCAGGGTGCAGCGTGAAAGTGCCGGCTTATCGGACGTACCTCAGAACCAGAAGTCATTTTTCCTTCAATACAGTCCTAATTGTAAGTACGGGTGCCTGCCTAACATATGTACAGGTACACCAGCGCACAGTTTTCGGTCATGCATATTTAATTTCAAAAACGCCTGTCAGCCAATCAATACCGTACCGCCATGCCTTAGGTGCATTGTTTCTATGCTGCTGGCTTGTCAACTTTCATCCAAAAAGCGGCGGGTACATACTTTTTGCGCCCACGACGTCATTCACAAAATATGGTTGGGTAACAATAACAACTACTGGTATGTACGTTATGTCTCTGTCTGTGTGTCCACACCACGTGGCTCCCCGCCGTTTCAACACCTCCAGTTTCCGATTTGACAGTTTCCGGCGCGGATACCATAATCCCCTTCCATTCTCATGGGGTTGCAACAACAGACACATCGCGTGCTATACGCTATGGATCATTATGCCGCCAGAGTGGGACTGTATTCTGTTCCTGAGCTGGCGCGTGATATACATACTGTATGTTTACGTGAGGATTTGGTGCTCTCACTTGTTTATGCGCACGCACATGGGGCACTAAAATAACCTTGCAACTCCGTAACCTTGTCTGTAACCAGAGATCGAGAAAGTGATTGGCTCAACTGTGCCACTCAAAGACCCTGTTCAATAATTGACCAACAAGGCATGCGGTAGCAGCAATCATTCAAAGATGATTTTGAGCCAGCTAAAGACGTTAGCAAACAGCGTTCAATCAGGAAAATGGGAAGTGACGTTAGCCGAAAGCACCGAAACAGGAGAAAACAACAGTAAATAATTGAAAATGTCAGAGACCGACCAATAAAGCTATGAGCACTACAGCTGCAATGGTGGACAGGAGCAGGTAATGCATCCAGTGACCCGACCAGGACTCAACGTGAGCTTCGTCAAACACGTACTGGGCGCGCTGGAACATATGAAATAAAAATTAAGAGAAAATGAGAATAATGAAAGGATAAATGTTTACACTTGCTTTCATGTTATCGGGCTGTCGAATTTCGCTCAAATCCGGTTCCATCATGTATTCGCCCTCTGCCGGCCGTTGTAACCGTTCTAAATGTGCCAAGCGTTCGAGCTCGGATTCGGGGTCATATTCGGAAGCCGAAGCAATCGGACCCGGATCGCGACCGTGAATAGCCTCATAATCCCTGCCAGGAATGTATGACTGTGAGGGCACATTGCGTCCATCAATCAGGGGTAGTTCAGGCGAATTAGGTAGGTCCCACGAAGGGACCCTGCGCTTAGGTGGATTGATGAGCAGACGCATGATCACCTAATGTGGTTGTACCTTGTGGTGGCGTAGTGTTGAATGGAATAAGATCTTTTCAGAGTTTTAAGCATTATTCGTGTTCTCGAGCTTGTTGTTTTCTGAAATGTAAGGTGTCATATGTATCTGCACTGAATAAAAACGTAAGCTGCACCTGACCACGATCAGGAAATTGAGAAGGCAATATGAAACAAATGCAACGACACTGACTTTAAACTTTGTTTGTGTGTGTGGGTGGACAAGCCTTAAACAACCGTCCATCCACTTTAACAAAGCAGCGAATGAAGGTTAGGTGCTGAATTTTGCGCCCTGCAAAACTCAATGAAAAAAGCAACCACACGGCAGACAGAGACAGTAATTAGTCGACAAAACCTATTCTTAAACAAAAAAACGAGGAGGCGGCTTTTTTTCATTCATACATTCACCATTCTGCTGTAAAACAGCTGCGGCGAAATGTGCTCGCGCACTAAGCCCACAAAAACGAACAAAAACTGACAAAACTGTGCGCGGACGACAGCGCAGCAAGCTCGTCCGCAGGGGACACAAGAAAAAGGGCATTATATTGTGACGGGCACACGCTGCTAGCTGCGTTGTGTGCCGAAACTTAGATTAGTGCACATGCGCAAAGCTGCACACGTACACTAACGTGCGTATTAGATACAGTGCACATATGCAGCACGCCTCGGCTATTCAAAAAAGTTGTTGAATGGAAAGTGAGAGCTGTAGTTGAGTAAATGTGGTTACAGCCACAGGGATGGCTCTAAGCTGCACTCTTTCAGGCCGACTTCACAATGGATGTATCGCCTGATTGCTGCAGCTTCCAGCCCACCGGTGTGCGACACAGTGCATTGCACATTTTATTGGTGGACAAGATGCATTATGTTCTTCCGGATTTTTTAGGATATTGCATTATGCGGTAATAAAAGGAAACCTTTTTTGGTGGCTGCCAGCTCGCGTTGCACTGTTCAGCAATAATAGAGGCAAACCATATTGCGCAATGCATGTATGCCTCAGCGAAGTTCCGTGGCACGCGTGCTGGTGTGCTCCAGTTGTGTGCCATGGCACACGCCCACGCACATACATGTTCTTTTGTTGACTGGCAATCAGAGAGGGACAACCTATTCCCAGGGACACAAAAACACGTCGATACATCAATATGTTAGTGTTATCGACATTGTTCTTTTTCAGAACTGGTGCCACGAAAAAGATTGCCTGAAGCATTGGGCCAACATCGGCGTGCGGTTACAGTGCATTCAGCAATTTGTCAAATGATCGTGGATTGATGACAAGACTGGGGCTTTATGCTTAACAAAATTTGAACAGAGTTGGTTTTAATCGGGTTAATCAGAAATATCTGCGATGTATAAAACGAAGTAGGCTGCCAATGTTCAGAGTTTTCGCACGCTATAAGCGTTATTGGAAAGCTACATGCAGGAGGGAGACTATGAGACGGACCCACAACACCATCAGTGATAACTTTGTAATCCATCGCATGAACAAGGATACGGTATACTGAGCAAAGTTAGTCACTGATTATTTCTTGGTAATCATATTCTTAACAAGAAGAAAAATGCCTGCTGTCGCGCGGCAAGAATCAGGATATGGTTCTCGGTATCATGCTGGTCGCATATAAAACACCTATACAAGATTGTTTACTTCCCAAAGTAAAAAGATATCTGTGACTACGCACAGGGGTAAAAGGCGACTAAAAACATCACCGAAACAGAATAAAAGCTTATTTGCCAAAAAATGAACAGGAGTTAGAAAGGGGCATTGCATTCCATTTGAAAAGTGAATTAAAAAGCGATACGGCATCAAGGAACCATATTGCGGCCAACGCATGATCGTTTTACTCACTCTTTATGCCGTTACTAGTACGAATCGAACCTGTGACAGCTTGCCGTCGTCGCCTCATTGCGCTATTGGCCGCAATATGGTTCCTTGATGGCGTATCGCTTTCTTTTTAATTCACTTTTCAAATGGAATGCAATGCCTCTTTCTAACTCCTGTTCATTTTTTGGCAAATAAGCTTTTATTCTGTTTCGGTGATGTTTTTAGTCGCCTTTTACCCCTGTGCGTAGTCACAGATATCTTTTTACTTTGGGAAGTAAACAATCTTGTATAGGTGTTTTATATGCGACCAGCATGATACCGAGAACCATATCCTGATTCTTGCCGCGCAACAGCAGGCATTTTTCTTCTTGTATTTTTGTTTTATATCGAGTAAGCGCATTTTCTCATTCGGTGGACGGAAAATACATATGATCACACTGATAATTCGTTCACTATACAAAGGAATTCACTATGTAGAGGTTCACCTTGTGGTGGTTTTACTGTATTCATGTTACTGTTTCACACCTCAATCAAGTCAGAGCTAAAAAAGCGATGTCACCATCGGTTCCCCGACCCCAGAAACATAAACAGCTGACACATTACTATAGATCAGATCACTATTACACTATTTATTCGCATTGATCAATACTGAGTTCCGGTTCTAGTTCCGGTTCTGGCTCCGAAATGTTCCAGATTTAAAAACCAATGCCACCTTTGGGTTTCTCGACCCCGAAAACCTATATACCGCACGCACTGTCGTTATAATCAGACCATTATTGTGTGACTTATTTGCATGGATAAGTACTGAGTTCCGGTTCCAGTTCAGGTTCTGGCTCCGGAGAGCTCCGGATTCAAAAACCAATGCCACCATCAGATTTCTCGTCCCCGAAAACCTATGTTCCGCACCCACTGCCTTTACGATCAGACCATTATTGTGTGACTTATTTGCATGGATAAGTACTGAGTTCCGGTTCCAGTTCCGGTTCTAGCTCCGAAAAGTACTGGATCCAAAAACCAATGTCACCACCGAGTTTCTCGACCTTCAAAACCCCCGGTGCCGCGGCAGATTTCTCGTCCGATGTATCCCTGAGTTTTGAACGAACATTTTGCCGGAAAAAAAAGAAAGAAAGAAAGAAAGAAAGAAAGAAGAAGAACGTTTTTGCACTTTTTGAGAGGCGTTGGGTACCGTAACTCCACGACGCCGGTAGCGATCAACGTCAAATTTTGAATGCAGATGTAGGGTGGCCCAAGTCACCTTGTGCTTAAATATTGAAACCATCGGTGCTTTGTTGTGGAATTACTGGCCAGTGAAATTTTTTTCTGCCGGCACTAACTCCGGACAACCATATGGGACATGCGCTACCGCGCATGCCCCGATATATGTACATAGTCTCTTTGTCTGAGCGGGGGGATAAGACTATATGCGAGACCGAGCAATCCAATGATCAGCTGCACAACCGCCTTCAAAGTTATTACAGATCCTTACACGTTTGATTACAAATAAGCTGCAAAACTCGCTTCGCCGCGTTTCTTTTTGTCGTCTTTTTAATTGGGTTTGAATATAGACAACCGAAATAGAACGGCAAGGCGCACAATTAAGTGAAGCAACGAGGAGGCGCGCACTGCGGCAATCAAATGGGCATGAGCGCAGTTGCATTTAATGAAACCGGGTTACCATGGCGACTTCACCAAAATTAGAACTTGTGATGAAACTGAAAGGCTTTCGAAGCTCCTCGGCGAGAGCTTGATTGAAGTGTCCTTCCAATTAAGAGCACATGTGATATAAATGTGTATTAAAGATTTATACGAGTGGTGAATTTGCGAGCATACAGTATTATCCATTAATGGTTTCTGAGAGTGGGAAACACGTGAACAACATACATACTAGGTACAAAGAGACAGTAGAACAACACAACAAGAGAATCAAATAAGGAAGAAAATCTCGATGTCGCGGAAACAAGAAAAAGCCGATGCACGAAAACTGGCTTCCGAGAGCATTGACACAATACAGCTGTGCCACAGAGAAGTAGAGGGCCACCACCCGTTCCTCGTTAAAAAAACGACTGCAGCTTCCTATCGAACTGTATAACGAACCTGTACCCAAAGTATATGTCATGGCTGGTTACTCCTGAAGGGCACCTTATGCGCACGCATGAGTGCCGCCGGCCAGCCTAACGCATGCATGTCTGAGAGAGACGCGCAAAAAGTTACTACCCCGTCTTATTCTCTGCTGAACTTTTTATGGACCGTATTCAACATGTGAGGCACTGGTACAAGAAGGTAGACCCCATGCAGCTTGGGATCGGATGCTTTACTGCCAATGCCAAGTGCAGCTGAAGTCATCAATGACTGTTCCTATATCGCAATGAATGTTGCTTCGTTAAAGTACATACATACATATATGTAGCAGCTCCTCTCCTTATGCACCATACAAAGTGTAGCAACGCAGTTTTGTGCAAAACACGCAAATTGGCTTCGCATGCCACATCGTATGGACATATGCGCACACAAAGGGTGCATCCTGGGGCGATATAAATGAAACGGAACCACGAACAAGCTACAGTGCATATACATGTACATAGGACGGCTATTGTATGCAATATGCCAGCGAGAGTGGCCTCGGGGCGCCCCAAAAAAATGAGGCAGCATAGATGCGGCCCTAAACTTGCGTCATCGGTCAATGTATGTACATGTACAGTGCAAAGCAGCATGGTACATAGCATACCCAATACAACACACACAATACCATGTGTACATGCGTGCATCAACTTGCTTACCGCGCTGTGCTTGTGCGTGGGCTGAACCAGCCAGGATGCATTACATACATACAGATGCATACCGTATGCGCTGTAAGCTGGCTTGCCGCTTCATTTTTGTGAATGGACAGCTTGCACCAGCTCATGTGTACGTATAGGGTAGCTATGTTGGGCACACACACTCTCAGTACGCACATATCGCAAGCTACAAGCTGAAATGGTCATGCGACCTGTACATGCACCACTGCACGTACAACTGAACTATGGGTGCTACAGCTACGTAAGCTGCGCTGCTGCTAACTTCTGCGCTGTGGACCGCATGAATGGAAGCACGTGTGCGTATACAGCTTCATTGATTGGTTTCCGTGGGACAATAGTTAGTGTTGACACGACTAGCGGACTGATGTTTTATAGTCCCTGGGACATCCACAGTTGTGTTCCTTGAAACAAAATGTGGTAAAGGCAGGCTGCCGGCTTTTGGTGCAGCAATAGGTGCCGACAAAAAACTAGACATAGCTACGGGGTAAGCTCGCGGGCAAAAAGTAGACACACATGCACGCATACAACGTTCATGCGTCCGTGCGTGTACGGTACCCAAAGCGAGAACAAGTCTGCTCTGCCGCCAACGCGCTTTGATAAATCGATTTCTGTGCGTGCGCAGACAGCACAGTCACCTACTGTATGTATCTGTGCAGGTATACCTGTACCTATGCGAGCGTTGTAGCACGTAGACTCACACTGATGCGGCAGTGGACCATTACTAATGTTTACCAAGATTTTTTATCTCTTCAACCAACCTACATACTCCTCCTCCTTTTCTGTCGCCCTCTCTGTCGCTTCCTTCCACCTACCACCGGTTGCGGGAGCGTCGGTTGGAATATTGTCACGTGATACACATTACATACATATACAACTGTACGTACATGGATTGCAGGGAGAAACTCGGAAGGCGAAATAAAGCTTGGACAATATGAAAAGTTTATTGTCATGTGACATCCTGGTCTAAGAGTGTCACAGACAGTATTTCCACATTCTCTTTTCCAAGCACAGCGCGCAGTTTCCCTCGCTGTTTGCCCTATACAAGTGGCACATACATATGACTGGGGCTGCTTGCGTGGGATTGCCGTATTGACAACACTGGCTGGCTGTGGTGTCACCGCGACACCAGAATATAACAGACTTTTTGGGAAAATTTTTGGACACCTACTGTAGGTATACACCGCTTTGAAAGACTAAAGGCCACTTTATACTTTGTCTCGTTGCGATACACGCAACATTTTCGTGCGCGTTGATTGGCTCATGCGCGACCAACAGCCAATCAGCGCGTCAGAAAATGTTGCGTGTATCGCAACGAGACAAAGTATAAAGTGGCCTTTAGAGTGTCACACTGGTCCCAACAGCTTTTCAAGTCCGCGGCAAGTGTGTGTGGGTGGTGTCGCTGCCCTCATCAATGGTCTCTGGTGCTGCAAGACCAAGGCGGCATGAACAAATCCCAGAGCCCTTAGTCGGAGACCTTCTGGCACACGACAAGGGTGGGATGACACACTCACACACACCAAATAAAGCTGTATGGCATTGCAGCAAGCACTCAACAAAGCTGCTGTGCTGGTTAGCTGTCTGTCCGTCAGTTAACTGGCACGGAATGAAGAAAGAATGAAGGGGTCGTGGGGTGGTGTTTCATTCATAGAAGCGGAACATGGTGAAGTGAATGAAAATATGGCACCACCCACACTGCACTAGTTACATACCATTCGTACTATACCAACTGTGTATAGCAATGCGTGCGTGCGTGCGTACACCAGCAAAATACAGTAGCCACAGCGGCGTGGTACACTAATTAACAGCCGGCGGTTTTTTTTGGGGGGCCACGTATACTAGCACCTATTGCGTGCCGGATCGTTATTTCTATTTTTTTTGTCTGAAATTCGAGCTCCCGGCTCTGGTCCGCTGGCGGGCTGGGCCAGCTCGCAGTGTTTGCTTTGTTGCTGCATTTGCTTGTGGTATGCGAATAAGGTTCATTAAATTTAGTAAAAAAAGAGCGACGAAAAAAAACAAGTAATCGTTTGCGAGGTGCCTGCCATCTTAGAGCAAGGGTCTGGGCACCCCATCACAATCCCCTCAAGTGAAACATCAGTGGTATAGATCTGTTTGCGAACGACGAAATACATACGAAGCAAAGGAACAAAATAGAAACTTCATTTTAATTTTTTACCTTCACCGTTTCATCCCGTGCTCCATGAGCAGCGTGGGACACTGAGCAATATTGACACGCGTGTCAACATTATTTGCCATAAAATCCAGGATCGGCTGTTCTGGTCGCAACGCAGTTCGTCGAATTCCAATCTCAAATCGTGCCGCGTTGGTTTTTTTATGAATAAATGCACCCACACATCGTCGTGTCCATTTGTTTTGTCTCTGCTTATTTTCTTTTCAATTTTAATCCAGTTGTTCGGTGCCGGAAGATGCTTTGCATGCCTAACACTTTCGTACCGACGATCCAGGCGGGGGACCATTTGCCACCCTGTGGTGCGTAATTGGAACCCTTTTCACAGAGGTGGGCTTATTCCAAGTTTATGAGCTGCGGATAACGAGCGATATAAAAACCTGAATTGAAGCCGTATCTGTTCTTTATGTGAATGAGGTGTATCGTCATTCAACAGCACGTTCTGTTCATTCATTAAAAATTTTCACATTTTAAATTGTTTAAATTAATTTCTCATAGAATTGTGTACGCAAATCAACAACGATTGTACATTACTTGACAAAAAGAGCAGCACAGAAGATAAAAGTACAGCAGCATAAAAATCGAAAACAAAAAGAAAAAAGCAGTTGCCGCCAACCGCAATCAATTGGCGCACAAATCACGAAGCTTTCTCGGCCGTCTGGCTGTGCAAAAATGCTCGAGTCACATCACCACAGAAAAAGACAATACGAAAAGAAAATAAGCAGAAGCCTCCCAGAAACAGAAAGAAAAACAAATACACACAAACACAAAACTGAGCAAGTACTCCCGCGGCTAAAAATTAATTAAGTGCACCCACAAAAAAATGGAAAACACAGCAAAATGTTTTGCTTTGAACTTAAATTTCATCCCGAAATACCGCAAGACTTGTTGCTATTGAATATCAGAAAAAGTGCGATCCACAATTTATATTTTCTAACAGCTCTGCACGGAAGCATAAGATGAAACCTCAAGCCGCAAACCACAGTCCGAAAGCAACAACGGTAGAGACCTACCAAGAACAATTTGTTTAAATTTGCTTTAATGACAAAAAATTAGCAAAAACGCTAAATTTTATTTAACAAAAGATTAATTTCTATTTTTCGATCAGCTCGACTTCTTATCTTCGTGTACAACTGTCAGCAGTTTTTGAATAGCACGCGTAACACTATCTGCAAAACATAAATAACTATGTGAAAGAAAATTAATTTTCGCAAACATTTTGAGAAAGTAAAAAACCTGTTGCGCTTACCGACTGACTTTTCGATACAAGCTGGTTTTCGTTCAATCCAAATGAATAGAACGTAAACGGGCACCGCTGTTAGCATAATTACCAAGCCAATCACTGAAACGTTACTTTCTCTATCTTTATTCGAAGTTTCTCTTAATTTTTGTAGCAAAGATAAACTCACAACTATCGGTAGGGTTCGAAATGACTGGGACGACCACCAGGAATACGCAACCGGCCAGAAACACGATCGGAAATATGAGATTGACCTGCAAGAAAAGTTCATGTAAAATGTTCTGTTTTTTTAAAAACAATTAAATTCATTGAACCTTGATCGGTCGTTTCAAATCGGGTCGCGAGCGTCGCAGCCAGAGAAGTGCCATAATTGCTACACCGATAGCCAAAGAGTAGACAATCTGAATGTAGTTGATCAGACTGTAGATGTTGTTGCTCAGGATCATATACGCCAGCGACAGCAGACCCTGCAATTATTATTCGGATGATTATTTTCTCTTTATTCAAAATGAAATGAAAGAGCAAATTGTACGACTAACCGTAAAAATGACAGCCGGCATCGGCGTTAGTCGCGTCACGTGAATCATGGTCAACACCTGCGGCATGTGATGCTCGCGCGCACCCGCGTAGAACAAACTGAAATGAACAAAAACTCAATTTCTCAATCCCGTCCTACTCAACTGTTACATTAACATTCAGAATATTAATGCCGCGCGTGTAGGCTGAGCACATTGACATCTTCCGACCATCACTCCTTCGGCTCTACATACATAGTCAGGTTTAAGAGCCTTACATGTCGCAAATACAGGTTTCACAAAACCTTGTCCAACTGTAGTACATACCTGTGTACCTAAATTTTAAATAGGCGCTGATATCCGCGGCACTAATATTTCCAAATTTTTACCGTGATGACGTCAGAATGACGCCATTGGCGGAGCCAACCGTTGAACAGGACACAAACACAGGCATGATCCATGCCATCGGACCGTAAAGCTTGTTGGCAAATTCCTGTGTCGCAAAGCGGAGGAATTAATCACATGAAGGTCATAAAGTGGAACAAAGAGAAAACCCGACACGCACAACAGCAACGGCGGGAGATTCGAGCATTTCATCCGGGCTGATCACCGTGTAGAACGCAATGTTGGTGAGCGTGTAGATGATAATGCAGATGATCATTGAGATGAAAATGGCCAGCGGAAGATTGCTGCAATTGATCTCTCTTTCTAAATTTCATTTCAAGTCCATTGGGGAAAATTTATATTTTTTGTTGTATATCTTTCTGTATAACGGAGAAAAAAATTGTTGTTTCATTTTTTATTGGGCTCGTTTATACAGACGGTGAAACATTTCTGGAACGAGCTTGAAAGACGAAAGTATCAAACTCAGTTCGCATGAGTTGAGAATCCAACCAAACATGGCGATTATGCCGGAATAACAAGCAACCGATAAAAAACAGCTGTTTTCAATATAATTCATACCGTTTTGGATCCTTGACTTCTTCCACAATGAAGTTGAGATAATTCCTGAAAACTCAGTATATGCATGCAAAGTGACTCTCTAGATTGAAAATGCACGGCGAAATTGAAACATTTTAACTAACCATCCCTGATAAGCGAACAATCCCGAATACAACCCGATCGCAATGTCTGCGTACTGTTGATTCGTACCCTCCAGCGGGTTCTCAAAACTCGTGCGGTACTCCACTTTGCCTGAAAATTCAAGGGAATCATTTATTTCATCGAAAATGTGAGACTGACAACTTTAAAACTGTGTGTCCACTTCAGAATTTTGGAGTTCATTAAACCTATAGGTTTCCATAAATCTAAACTACAATAGCACGAAACTAGTCGGGACCCGTGCCCACGGCCCGGCTATAGCGCCGCGCCCGTGCCGTGCCCCCCTCCCCCCCCCGAAGACCCGTTAGCATACCCAAAGCTACCCGTGAAAATTGACCCGTCCGCCCTTCCGAGGGAGGGGGACACATACATATAGGCAATCCGCCAGCTCATGGCACTCGCACACACAGGCTGCATGCTACATTACTTCCGTCAATGAAAGCATGTATTCTCTGCAGTTATCCGTTGAAACATCCCCAAATTCTGCAACAGTGCAGAAAAGTGTTTTGGCAAGTAGCAAATGAAAATCGGATAAATTAAAAAGCGGTCATCAAAACATGACATTCGCCCAAAGTGTACATTTTGTTTAGAAAATGGCGTGTGCTGCTGCATGCGCTGTGTGTATAAAAAGTGCCATGAGCCGATGGATTGCCCATACACACATACGTCTTCGTGTTTTAGTAGTATAGATGGTGAAACATCAACTAGCCAACCAACCAGTGCACAGCAGCACAACGCCAGTGACAATGATCATGATCAGTGCGAGCACCTTAGCGATCATGAAGAAATCCTGAACAGATGATGCTAATTTCACCGAGTAACAGTTGACCGCCGTTAGGAACACTGTAAGAAAAACGATTTGATTGTTTATTTTACTTGAAATTGGAAAGAAGTTCAGAGAATCTCTCACCAAGACAGAGAATGGCGATTAGCTGGGTGGTGCCCTCGGGAGGGTCGCAATTTGGATAAAACGGTCGAAGGATGTAAACGGCAAACGTCAAAGCGACCACGGTGGCCGTGCAGGGTCTGCCAGCAAGGTGATTTTTTCCCAAGTTATCGTAATTTATCGTCATTTTAGATTTTTTTCAAAGATCTACTCTACCTGACGACGACGGCCTCAATCCACAATCGAACGAATCCAATGAACGGGCCAAATGCGTCCATGATGTATGCGTAATCGCCACCTGGTTAGAAAGTTCATGTTACCAATGTTCAATGAATGTGCTTTTCGTTTTCCATAGTATTCTGCAGTTTCGTCCTGTTTTTTGTTTTGACTTGCAAACGTACGTTAAATCCCAACGAATGCTTATGACATCGATGAAACATTTTTTGACACTCGTACATATGAAAGAAAATGGCCACTTAAAAATATTAAACTTAGTATCAACAAGCTTTCAAAAATTCATTCTACCTGTTTTTCGAATCATGGTACCCAATTCGGCATAACAATAAGCACCGAAGCCGCAGAAGATGCCACAGATCACCCAAACAGCCAGTGAGACGCCAACGCTGCCGCATTCTGGAAAGGAAAATAATGATTATTCATCATTATTTGTTGCCGTTTCTGCTAGGAACATGAATGTGTTACTTCAGGTCACGGTTCTGTGCTGTTTTATTCCGTTAGCACAATGTTGAAAATCAATTATAAAACCATTTGCTTCCCCAATCTAATGAACCATGTACATATGTGCGGCAGATTATAGACTGTAACTTGATACCCACGTTTGGTTTTAACGAACAATTTGAGAGCAAGTTGACATAAAAATTCATCACAATATTTATTTTAGATCGACTGTAGAGGATGCAAGCTTTCACTCGACCACGTTGAAGTAGAAACTAGCGAAACAACACTGCCTGGACTATCAATCTCAGTGGTGGCAATCGTTTCCCTTTGCAACCAAAAAAAGTTAATGGCAAAAACAGGAACATTTTAGAAACTGTTTCTACTCTGACGTAATGCAAAAATGCGAGTGGCTTCCACAGCCTACCACGGCCTCGTGTCGCTGAATCAAACGTGTTCAAAATGGGCGAGCAACTGCGAAAATGAAATATCGATCGGCAAAATCATTCGATATTTGGCATATTTGGCGTCAGAACCGATTGAGCTTGTTGATTTGACCAATGTTTCTTGGGCCAGGCGTGAAAACGGCACCTGGGCCAACGATACGGTCTTAGGTGCGTTTTCCATTGGTGTAAGAGCGGAAACAGCTTTTTTACGTTGGTCAAAATTAGTGGCAATCAGGAAATTCTGAAACTTTGTTGGTTCAAAGCCACTAAAACGGATCCGATCACCCGAGTAAATTCGTGGCACATGCAGGTTTTGGCAAAAAAACGACGGCGTTTTTTCTTAAAAAAACGATTTTTTTTAAAAAACGTCTGGGTCGTTTTTCGTTTTTTTAAATCCTGAATTTCCTTGATTTTCCCTGATTTTTCAGGGAAAGTACCCTGATTTTCAAGGAAAATCAATTTTTTTGCCCCCTTTTTTCAAAAAATTTTCGAACAATTTTTACTTTGTCGAGATACGTCGATATACGGAGTTTGACTTTCAATGATGATCCCGGCCAAAGTTGGTCCCATGATGCGGGTCTGATATGGGATCTTAACAACTCGCCAGAAAAGGGTTGAAACCCGTTTATTTTGCCTCAGAACACATAGAATTACTTCATTTAACCACGTTTTCTTCCCAACATGAGCGTTTTTCAATTTTTTGGGCATATTTTGGTCATCTTTGAGCGTTTTAAAAAAACGTTTTTTTTAAAAAACGGGTTTAAAAAGCGATTTTTTGAAAAAAAAACGTTTTTTGCCCAACCCTGGACACATGTACCGTGAGGTGGGTCCGATAGTACTGTTTCGGCTAGTTTTATACGTACACGCACAAGCTGTCAGAAGCACGAAGATCTTTCCTAATTTTGCAGGCAATCAAAAAAAATCAAAATTAAGAAAAACAACTTTGAAAAAAATTCTTCAGGTGCTCTTCTAGACGGTCGGGTGGATACCATGGACCAATTCGGTGACATCACCGCGCACCGATACGGACACTTTGTATTCTCGTATCCATTGTTGTTGTCGCCTTTTCAATTCATGTTTGGGAAATCCATTCAACCGACCTTAACAATTGACGACCTATTTCGTCTGACACAAGTGTTCCACCACAGCACATGGATTGCCATCTTGATCATGACAATTGTGTGCTTCATTGCGCATGGAATCGTTGTGAAAATGCATACGGCTGGTGCGAAATATACGAGAATATGGCCGATTTTGGAACACTACTTTTGGCAAAACACAATGAATCAGAGGCCAAAATACGGTTTGTTGATCTTATACGTAGGTATTTTGTTCAATATCGTGTCATGTCTTCATCGAGTCAAAACGTCCAAATATGTGCATTTCACGGGTACCCATTTCAGCCAGCACCTCCGGCTTAATCCTATGTGTGTTCACTATGACCATTTTCTCATTGGTCTTGTACCAGAATTGCTTCCTCGGGTCACTGTTGCGTCCGAAACCTTACCAACCACCAATTAACAGCATGGAACAATTGTTGACGAAGCTCGAGAGCCACGAGCTACAACTGGTGATGCCTGATCAAGGTGAGAAGGAACTCAATGTTGAGTTGAAAATCCGACAGGAAGACAACAATCTTTTGGCAGTTTTGAGAATTCAAATCTCATTGTTCAACACAGTGGTTTTTTGGATGCAAATTTTCGGCTTGTTTAATCGGTGTGTATCAGCACATCGGACCAGTGCGAATATGTGTGAGATGACTATCTGACCGATCGAAAGAGCTTCCGCGGGTTTCCCGGCCAGTCAGTGCGGTGCACCAAGCCATCATCAGTGTTGAAATCCATCCTAATGATTTCAAATGAACTGCAGGTTTCTCCAGCGAGGAGGACATGTGGACATCGCCGGCGCCGCAAATGCGCCGACTTCGCAACGCACTGGCGCACAATCCGATTCGATACGAAAAGAATGTTAGCAAAATGAGATCGATGATCGAAAGCAATCGATTTGTGACGATCATCGAACTGGCCGCCATCGTTTTTGACGCCGAATTCAACCCGGATGACATTTGTCACAAACATTTCGTGCCGGTGCCCCGGGGCGGTATCGTGCCTAAACCCAGTGCGCTCATTTTCAGTCCGAAATCGAAAGCACTAGCGCAAAGAATCAACACAAATCTTCTGGCCAGCTATCCGACGTTTTCGGCGATACTCGCTAAACAAGAGAAAGACTTCCTCATCAAACGTGAACAATGCTGGTGGGAACACAGGGCCGAGTACAATGAAGTCGAGTCGTTGACCTGGGTGGCTTTGTTTGGTGCTGGGCTGCTCTGGACTGTTGGTGTTGCAGTTGGCCTAATCGCTTGTATTTGGGAATTGATTGTCTCAAATGTGATGAAAAGGACTGGCGATGCAGATGAATGTTAAAATACATAATTCAACTTTCGCCCTTGCTTGAATGCCCTCTTCTTATGTGCCCTTCTGATCAACAAATCAGAACATTTTTACAATGTATGTATGAACTATATGGTATCAATACTATCTTTCAATGTTTCACCGAATACTCTGGCCGTCGAGATAAAACGCCACTGTTTTTGAACGAGTCATCACACCACTGGTTGGCCTGGCCACTGGTTTTGGGGTCACCATTTTGGTGTCGGATTACCCTTTGCCTGTTCCACTGTTCAAACATTATTCCATTGGACAATCTGCCTGAGTGCACCCGCAGCTGTATATCATAGTGTATAAAGCATACCAAGTTGTTTTGTGAAGAAAATGTCGGCAAAAATAAAGAAGAAAAACGTGTTTTAAAAATTCGACATTAACAAAATGCGCGTCGGTTGGACCGTTTGGAAGGGTGGTATCAATCTGAATTTCACCTGTCCGTCCCACGCGTTCGAATGTCCTGGCGATTCAGATGTCGGCAGAATCATACGATTTTTGGCACATAAGGCAAATGAAACATTAGAACTCGTGAACTTAACTGGTCGGTTAACTTAATGATCTTTGGTGAAAAGTTGGCGATTGAAAATACGAGCATGATTCAAGACAAACTGTTTGTGGATAAACACCGGCCCGCCGCTTTTCAGGCCTACCCTTCTCCCTCTTCAACGCCACCACCAAGTCTTGGGACGAAAACTCGATCTTGGGCGCCGTGTATTACGGCAAAGTCGACACATCGGACCTGTTGACTGACTTCACTGAAATGCGATATCGATATTTCACATTCTTGCGGCCGTTCAAGATCGGAAGTCGATATTTCGTGTTTGGCAGGTCCGAAGCCCCCTCACAGTGGTCCGACGCTCTCCGACTTGCTACCGTATTCTCCCCCTATGTTTGGTTGTCGCTGCTGACATTGGCGTTTGTGTGTGTCGGCGTGTTCAAGCTGATGTTTCACTTGAGCACTGAAAGCAAATCTAAGGGTGTGATGAAGGCGTGGAAGCTGTACGAACATTTGTGGGGGCAGAACACGATCAATCGACGACTGAAATGTGAGTGAGACTCAATTAGCCCTTTTGATGACCAGCTTCAACGCGTTAACTGCTGATGCTTCACAAGCTTGCATTTCACAAACCAATGTAAAATGCGCTCGCACATTAATAGTTTTCCGCTTTAGGGTCATGAAACAGAGCTTCAGAATATTTATGCGACATTTTCCGGGGTGTCTTAGTACATTTGCAATTGCAGTGAGCAGCAGTGGCATTGTCCTATGCACATCACTGGTCACCATTTTCGGTCTCTCGCTCTACACGAACTGCATGCTCGGAGCACTACTCCGACCACTGGCAAGCAAGCCAGCTGTGAGCACAATCGATGAATTGATTGATAAACTCGAGAATCGAGAGCTCAAGTTGCTGTTGCCATCGAGAGGTTGGATAGATTGAATTATTCAGTTTTTAAGTAAAGCTTTCTGTGAACGTGAACGTACATAGACTGTTGAACGAGAGTCAGTTTGACGGGAAGACCGCCACCTTGGGCAAGAGAAAAGCGCATTGTCCTTAGATTTGTAAATGATCTTGCCGACCTTTTGAACAGCGAGCGATTTCAGGCCTGGCAATCTCAAGCGACATTCAATATTTCGGTCGCTCACCGAATATCCTCCGTCTCCGGTCGGTTCTGGAGCGGAGTCCGATCGTTTACGAGTCGAATGCCGAGAAATTCCTGGAGAAAATCGCATCGAATCGTTTCGTGACCATCGCCACCATCGACGACATCATTCTCACCACCAAGCGGAGTATCAAAAAAATTTGCGCCAAAGAGCTGGTGAAGATTCCGGACGGCGAATTTCTACCGACGATTAACTCGCTCGCATTCGGACCGAACTCGACCGAATTGGCGCGAAAGTTGGACGGACTGATTCGGGACCACTCGTCGTACATTGAGATGAACGCGGGACGAGAAGCGGAGGAATGGAAACGCAAGCGACGCTCGTGCGGCGAGAAATCGCTGAATGAAAAGAAAGAGAAAATCGAGCCCCTCACACTCTACCGGCTGCTGGGCGCAGCTTTGTTGTGGGTCGTTGGAGTTTTGATAGCGATCGGGGCATGTTTCGCGGAAATGTCTGTGTGCAAGACGAAGAGAATAGAAGAGAAGGCAGCTGAGGAATCCGAAATTGAACCTCAACAACAGATTATTTTTAAATAATGTTGGGCTACTTTCTGATTTGTTTTCCAGTGCCAATTTTCAACGCTTGTAGGCATTACATTCCTACATACGTATACAGTACATTTCAAATGTTTTCAGTACCGTTCTCATTGTGTTTGAGATTCGTTGTGTTTGTTCTCATGAAAAGAAGCGCGATCCTAACCACGTGCGTGCCGTTCGATTCACGCTGAAGCTATTCAAGGAACTACACACTTTCGGTCGCGGTTGCATTTCGCGTACCAATGTACAGTGTTTCCTTTTTATGCAAGTCAAAGGAAACAAGCTACCCCACGTTATAACTCAACTCCAGTTTGGGGTCGAGATTTCAGAAACCAATGAAAGAGATTAAGAATGTGTCCTTGTTGATCCAAGCACGACACTCAGCAGCAAGCATGGTGAAATGTTTCATTGACATGCTGGCAGCACACACGCACAAAGCTCACAGCGAGCATGTGAAACATTGTTGTTGTTGTTAGATTCCACAGGCAAACTTTGACATGTTTTTGCCAGCTGCTTGATTGAATCGAAACTGTAATCTCGACCTCAACTAGAAGTTCAGTTATAACACGGGCCCGCGCGTTTCCTTGGACCAAGAAAAACAGGAAACACTATATGTACCATGCGCGCGTGGGTGTGTGCAAAGTGGCAATAATGGTGCACAATGGGAAAGGCGTGTTGGCGGGGCCTGGCACCTGTTTGAGTACCACTGGCGGCGGATTGGAATCCTGAAACACGCGCGTCGCGTGATCTTTATGTTAATTATTTTGATGTTCTGACGTCTTGACGTTTTTACATTGCCTGCTTTGGTTGTTTTCACCTCTTTGACGTCGATCGAGCCGTATGGGCATAATGACAAGGCTCAGAGCTTTCTCCAATTGGAGTTTTGGAACATAGGGGGAAAGAAACAGCGACCAAGAATATGCCAAGAAAATGGTGCGAATACCAGCCAGCGAATTCATTTCGTCGATCGTATCGTTCGCTTTTGGTCCCAATTCAATCAATTTAGCGAAGCGAATGGACGAAATCGCCAAGCGATACTACAGTTTTGTGACATTTCGCGTGCGAAAGCAGAAGCAAGATTGTCTGACTCTGTTGAAGACTTATGAAGAGACGACGGATTTGAAACATTTTGTTGGAATTGAGCAGCTAGATCTGAAGGCTCTTTTGGGAGTGATTTTATTGTGGTCTATCGGCATCAGTTTAGCCTCTGTTGTTGGCTTGAGACGATCACTTGGTCGGCTAATGAGAGATCTCGATCTCAAATAGTTTGAAATCCAATGCTTTACCTGCATTTGCTCTGTTTAACGAAACAGTCTTCCTTTTTATAGATACTGTAGTTATGCGTCATACAAAAAGTCAACTCTTGGCAACATGTGCCAAATTTAGAGCAACCCTCCCACGATTTTTTCCGGTGGGCCACAGTCCGGCTGACAAACACGAAATTTTACAGACGTGCCCGGCTATTTTAGCACACTTTTGAACTCACCGGAAAGCTTCCGCATTATTTTCCCAGTGACGAACATAAAAACGCTACCAGATAGTGGTTCATGAGTTGGTTTGACATCCGAGACTTAGTCATGCAATTCTAAGCACCAGAAACCATTCGCAAAGTAAACATTGCGACATTCAGGGCCATTATGGAAATTACAGGGCTCTCGGACAAACTTGTGCATTACCGCTACCTGGCTATTTGTTGCGAACATTTTTGCACCACATGACAGTTTTTGTGGGAAATTTAATCGAACAAACTCAAGCACCCCATCTTAGAAGCCGTTCCGAGCACTTATGTTGCACTGTGGCCATTATTTGGTGTCAGTAGTTTCGTACAGACACCTACCACATCACATCAGTGTGATGTGTCCTTCCATTGATCAATCAATAACATAATCGACTAATTTCATTCAAACAACCATCGATCCAGAAATATGCGAATCGGCTGGAACGAGCAGACGTTCAGTCGAATCGATCTGGAGTGCGATTCGACAATGATCACCGGCTGCATCAAAGACAGCGTCGAAATGAAGCTGTTGCGATCGGTAGCGATTGAGATCAATGAACCGATTGAATTCGTTAACCTGACTGATATGCCATTCAATGGGCAAGGACCGAACGGCACCTATACGGGTATACTTGGGGCTTTGGAGGCCGGAGAAATCGACACTCTGCCAGAGATGGAAGCGATTACGTTGCATCGTAGCGAACGGTTCATATTCACATACCCGTTGATTCACGGAGAGTACTACTTCGTGACGGGTCGAGCCCAACCGGGAGCGTTCGCCGACGCCTGGCGTTTCATGGGCGTTTTCGCATATGAACTCTGGCTGATTCTGACCGTTCTCATGATTCTGTGTCTCGTGTGCTACAAATTGTCCGGTGTCGTCAGTTCGAAGCGCGACGTCACGTTCAGGGGCACTTGTTGGAATCTGATGGAGCACTTTCTTGGACAGAACAACATCAGACTGCAAAGGGCCAAATCATCGGGTATGTTGTTTTTTTGATTTTCGAAGCAACATCAGCTTCGGGATCTTTGGCTTTGGGCGAAATTTGTCGGTTGGTTCGCGAAAGCAGGGCGAAACAGACTAACATTACTGTACTCATGGACTATTTGACCAAGAACGTTAGACACTCGATTGCGTTGTGTCAGCGTGCAATAAAACTATATGAAAGTTGCTGTGTTATCCACGAGCTTGCTAAGGCATACATTGAACTGAGGTAAAAGGACGAATTAATGGTGAAGTGCTAAGGGCACGCCTGTTGTATAGTCCAACAACAGCTAATGAAGAACTTATGTCCGCTGCGTTGCCTGATCCGCCAAGCACATAACGCGTGATGCAACATTATAAACACACCCACGCAGCCAGCCAACACACACAAGCTGACTGCCTGCCTGTGCTTGTAATGTTGCATCACGCGTTATGTGCTTGGCGGATCAGGCAACGCAGTGGACATAAATTCTGCATCAGCTGTTGTTGGACTATATTGGTGGCACAATGACTTTATAAGAATTGGTCAAATTTTTTTCCTGAATCGTAAAGAGGGAAAGTGACTGGGTGGTGACGTTGCGTTGCGTGATCGCACACAAAGCATGTAGTAAAGAGAATGTTTCAGACCTGCGTCAACGTGGTTGATCTGCTGGATTATTTAAGGGTGAAAATGTTTTCTGAGAATCACAAATAGCACAGTGGTTAAGAGTGACTGAACGTGAAAATCAGGATAGATTTGATGAATTCTTATATAGTCATTGTGCGACCAATACCAAGATCGAGCAGTGAGACGCTGCTGTTTCGGCTTGACCTTGTCATAATCAAATTTTCATGCTGCAGCAATTTTGCAGCCAGTCAAACGTACATCGTGCTGATCACATCCCTGTTCACCGTCTTCTCCTTGTCGTTGTACCAGAATTGTCTGCTTGGATCGCTGCTTCGACCGACAACGTCGTCAGCCAAAGTTGACACTTTAGACACGCTCATTGACAAGATACAATCGGGCGAGGTGACGCTCGCCTTTCAGACACAGGGTACGGTTTGTCATTGTGTCATGGCTGGATAGTTGCGAAATGCGCCTTAACTGCAGAACAGCAAAGTTCTTTCGTGGAAGGTCATGCATAAATGAGGGCCAGCACCGTATTACACTGTTTCGCAGAATAAGCAGTTATGATGCGTTTCACACGACCTCATGTTTCTAAAAAACCAAACGTTTACATTGCAAATGAGCTCAGATGAGAAAAGGGCTCAAACCGATCTGAAAATCCGTGAGTAGAGTTTGTTGTTAGGTATTTTGAACCCAAAAACAAAGTTATCCCAGCCCAAGTCTTGTTTGCACAGGCGCAGCGATCATCGACCAGATCTACGACGGAAGCAGCGGGCCGATGCAGCGTCTCAGAAACGCGATCAAAATTAACCGAATCAAATTCGAACCGAATGAACTGGAATTCAATCGAATGCTCAAGACCGGTCGATTCATTACGATAATGGACATGATCAAGGAATGGTTCACTGATGTCGATGGATCGATGCCCTGTCAACTGGAGGCCGTCCCGGTCAAAGACGTTGGATTCATCACATTCCGCAGTTCGTTCATGTTCAGTCCAATGTCAGAGGATCTGGCGTTGCGAGTGAATGAAGCGCTGTTGAACAACTACGATCAGAACATGCATTCGATCGCGCTGCAGATTGAGAAGAATCAGATCAAACGCAACGCGAATTGCAGCTCAAGTACGGATAGTTCGGCGACTGGACAGGACAACAGTGAATTGGATGCGAACCAAACTGAACAGGTTGAACTAAAGACCCTCGTGGGGTCGGTGGTCATGTGGTGCGCCGGTATGATTGTGGGTGTTGGTGTGTGTCTGCTGGAGATGGTCAAACCGAATTATACCCGACGCGGTGAAACATTATCCGAACTTTACAATGCGGCATTGAATAACGAGGAAGCAGCGAGTTCATCGAGTGACTATCAGGACTGGGTGGTGGTTAGTCCGGCCCATAGCGATGATAACAATGTGACGGACAGGAAAACAGGCGTGCATGCGCCGCCATAGAAGATGGTGGAAGATAAGATTTAAATTTAAGTTAGCACATTTTTGTAACGCATTTCTTTACTGTTATGTATTTATTGACTTTCGTTCGCGGGTTCACACTTTTTGTACTCACGTATACGTAACTATTTGTACATTTTGTTATACATACACGTAGTTTTTCGTGATATTTTCAGTGCAATAAGAAAACGACAGAAAATCAAGGTGAAACACAAACAAACAAACAAAAAGCACGGAAATGCCGTAAGAAAGCGTCCAACTAACGTTCTTGTATTCCCTTCGGCGCGATGAATATTCCGGACCCAATAATACAGCCAACAATAATTGACACGCCGCCAAACAGTCCAATGGATCGTTTCATGCGCACTCCCTCCCCTTCAAGCTCGTTCTCGTCATCTTGCTCCATTTCGGACATTGTCCGCTGCTTTACCGCTGCCATCGCCGCCTCGTTCGGCGCCATTTTTTGTTGATTGTTTTGCTAAGCTTATTTTTTAAAATTCTTTTTTGGTTTATGAAATATTGTCGTCGGGAAGAAGATCTGAAAGTACAGGCTCTACGCTACGCAGATACCACAGTACAAAATTTTTGTTGTTGAGGTTCAGGACCATATTCAGCTACGCTAGACCAGTTTTGATCAACACGCCGCGGATGGGCCTGATAACAACGACGACAGGGGTTCAGATTAGTTCATTTTTGGTCTCAAACCACAGCCAATAGCATAGCGCCCGTCTGTGAAACATTACTTGAGTCCGCAATCTACAAACTGCATGCCTCCACATGAAATATAAAGACAAGCTACACCAACAACGAGCTCGATTTCGGAGCTGGCAGAATAGTGAAACATTCATACGTGGCTGCTGATTTGGGAAATGTTACGCGTTGAAGAATAGAAAATGGAGCATGATAATTTTCTCTTTCTATTCGTTTTGAATACACACCACCTTCGAAATCGAGCTCATGTTGGTGTAGTTTGCCTTTACCTAGCAAGGGAAAGTACGGTAATCGCTGTGTCACAATCAGACGCCAGAAAAACTTGGCTGTCAATCAACAACGTCACAAAATAGGTGTTGCTTTGATGATGCATTGTACCACACACACATTTTGACATATATTTCAAATATGGGAACAATTGCAAAAAAGCAAATAACACAACCTTGCGTCAACACAAATATGAATTGAGCAAATAATGCTGTTATGAAAGCGTCGTTTCGTTACTGATGCTTGGGAAACTGCAGTTCAGAACTTTTGATGACCGACCGTCAGTTTGACAATATATTTTATACACTGCCAATATGCATGCAATTTTCCTACGCCCACAACAATACATAAAAGCCAACTCAAAATAATAATATCATTGGGTTTTGCTGAGAAATAATCACAAAAGAACCGCCATAGCAGAGACGTTTCGACGTTTGGGTCACAAGCAAATTTTTGCGCTTTTTTGACCACATCAAATCACCTTTTCAAGCAGTGAGTAGACGATTATAAGTGGATGGCGCTCTCTACAAATGCAAAATCTAAAGTGTAAAAAATTGCAGTCTATGATGAACAACGCGCTCCTCAAAGCGGCGTGCACTGGTTAGGGACGAGAAGAAAGTTTAATGCGGCCTTTCACTTTTCGTTTCACTCAAGCGCAGCAAATACGGCATCCGCTTCAAATAATGTAATCATACGATTGGATCAATCTCACAGTGTAAATAAAACTTGGCAGGCTAAACTTCATTGATATTGGGTGCAGCCTTTCGAAGCGAACAATGGCACTAACTTACTTTTTTGATGAAACCCTTAACCTTTAACATGCAAACACTTAGTATGGCAATTTTTAATAACATTGACGAATGTGAGTCTCATAGCTTGGAGTGCCCTGCCGACCCTGAAACCAAATGAAAAGGACACGAACTAAAATTTTACAAGCATGTTTTTACACGGTTGGTTTATGATTAAATTAGTGTGAGAAACGTGACAAAACAAGCGATTATACACGTGCACAACAAGGTTTTTTTCACCCGGTTCAGGAAACATGTCTGGTTAGGCATGTTTTTCATGTGACCGGAATACGAAATTATTTACAGAATGAGGAACTACGCATACGTACAAAAACCTCAATTCTGTCAAACAAAAAAGCATAGTTCGTGATTAACTTGACACCCCATACAAGACGGAAAAGAAATGATCGGACCAAGATAAAGCATGCGGCTTTTTTGCGTGCAAGGGCAGCCTCGGTGTCTCTGGAACGCGAGAAATTCTAATCCAGCAAGATGATGGTACCGTCAACAGTACGTGCGTGTGGGCTTGCTAGCACAGCTGTATAGTGCAGGGACGGACACGACAATACCACACAAGAGCTAAATAGATAATAAAGCTTGGGACCGTGTACGAAGTGTACTCCGTTACGCAATTCATGAGTACCAAACCAAGCGCAGAACTGTTAGTGAAAATATCCGCACATAGAGGTACAGTATGTATATAAAAGTTTTAAATGCTCATGAATATTTCGGACTATTTGTTTTCGGTAGACGTCCTTTTTCGGGTGAAGGATCCTTTATTTCTCGTTACGGCCATAACAAGAGACAGTGCCCATGGCCATACTCACTGGGAAGAATGTGTGGTTTTGAGACCACACATCGATGTGTGGTTTTGCAACACCACACATAAACTGTGGTTTTTGAAGAAAAGATGTGTGCTTTTGGGGATTTCCACACATTAATGAGTAAAAACCACACATTAATGTGTGATGAAACACACATTACTGTGTGGTATTCATGTTCTAGCGGGAAATTCGCCGTGAAACATTTAGGCCCTTCAGTCTTCATTTACAGATTAAGAAGTTCAGACATATTTATGCTTTGTTACCATAATCTACTGAATCAATAGCCGCAAAAGCATATCAGCTATGATATTTGCATCTTCATCAATAACTAAATCGACCGCTCTGAAGAAATTTCACAAACGAACGTTGTGAAGGTCAGTTGAGTTTTAAATTCACTCAAATTCGCCGATAGGCTGATTACCTTTAATTGTCGATAGTGTTGTGCAATTTATGAAAATCAAAATCTGTCACAGGTGGCTGCACATCGTTCGACTACCGGGATTCGTGACGAATCAGAAAACTGACCTCAACTGACGTGACGTTGACAGAGTGTTTTGGTTTGGGTGTTTGATTATCGTTCCACCATACTGCATGTTTTGATATGTTCGATACGTCGAAAATTTTTTGCTGCTCATATTTACTTTGTTCATATTTTTCAGGTGAGCTAGTACCTACGCGGCCCGACTGCTGGGGATGAACTCAAATTACTCACAATCAACAAACACTCAGCGCTTAGGAATTTGAAGAGCGCATAATTGTACTTCATTTACTAAAGTGTTCAAAATTTTCATTCTGTGGGTAAATTTTCGGCACATTGCATTTTTATCATATGCTTCATCTGATCTGTTATGAATCTGCCCTTAACTTTTACTGTGCGCATTAACCTTAGGTTTAGTTCTTTTCATCAAATATACATTGTTGTAGCATAAGTCCCTCAGAAATAGCATCGAAACTTACACATCTTACTTCAGTTGTGTAACTGCGCTTGTGTGGAATCAGTTTATTTCTATTAAATCGAATAAAAGTGCATTCGGAACCAAAATTTGCCAAGTATGAAAACCACACATTAATGTGTGGTGCAAGAGCGTGGGCGTAAACACCACACATAATGTGTGGTATTGGGCTGCTATACCCCACGTGTTAAAAACCACACATTTTTTCATGATAACCACACTTAATGTGTAGGTGCAGCACTCCACACATTTTTTCATGAAAAACCAAGAAAAAATGTGTGGTAAAACCACACATTCTTCCCAGTGAGTAGCATCAGAATGCGTCATGTACCTAGAGCATGTTTTATATCGACTGCTGCCTGACTGTGTCATGCCTGAGTTATGGACCAAACGGGCAGATGTCACGTACACGCAAGCAAGGATGCTCTTTTCAACTGTCGCGGCGTAATGTCTAATCCGGAGCGGTTTAGAATAAAGCATTGTGGGCCCCACAATGATAAATATGTAGGAGAAAGGAGCGGTGAAAATAATAGCAGTGGTTCCACAACGAGATAAACTTTTAATACCAGGATTATTCTTATACTGAACTGGCATCGCGCGGGCCTGAACCAAGTGATAAGGTTTGCATGTGACATGACTGTTCTTCATGCACCAGCTTTTTTCTGTCGCTATTTTTTTGACAATTACATAATATGTGAGCGTAAACATGTACCTCATGATCTGATATCCCATGTCGATGACATCATGCATCGCGCTGAGGTAAACAAACCATAAAACATGAACTCACCGGGGCCTTGTCGTACATCGAGAGCCCCAATACTTGCGCACGCCAGAGTTCCTCCAACTCTACGTGCACTCATGCATAATCGACGTGAAGACGAAGAAAAGAAAAAACCCTTCAGTAACACTCTATTTCAGTCAGAAATGCAAGCACGTGAGCTCTTGAAGTCCTAATTAGCCGATAAACAGTTGCGAAGTTTTTGTGCAAGATGCATCCGTATTCAAGAGCAGGACTAAGAGTTAAGCCAGTTTGCGTGCTCTTGTTGACTCATTCTATTCGGTGTCCATGACGCAAAGTGACGCCAGTCACGTACACATACGAATTATTGGAACAAATGAAAAATGTCGTAAAAATAGTGAGTGGGTGAGAGAGGACAGTGAGAGTTAGTTATAGGCATTTGCTATGGTTCAAGAATTCGACTCTGCACTGAACCAGCGAACGTACCATACATAGTGACCTTTCCAACAGGTGGTGTCGAAAGGCTACTTTTAAAACCAGGCGTGAATGTGAGAACTATAGAAAGCCGCTTTCAACGTAGGTAACGGGAGGCGGAAGGAGAAGTTTGTTGTTGGTCCACCGAAATTTAAAGGCTTCACAGGCAGCATTTCACGGTAACGACGAAAAATGTGCAACACCATGTGAAAAAGAGCAAAATTCCGGCGCGCGGCCCGGTCACCTAAAAACAAGCGCCGATCAGATACCAGAGTGTGCCAGCTGCGAAGCTCGCAAAAAGCGCCATGTATGGGGTTATAGAACATGTGTACAGCACCAGGAAAAGGGCGCACCAGGGTACAGCTTGTGCGTAAGCTACAACACAACAGAACATAACCAGCCAGCCACTCTGTGCTACTAAGACGCATTCTGGGTGGATGACTGGACTGGCTCAGCGGAACAGCAGCGGTACCCGCTCCGCCCTCAGTGTTCGCACACACACACACACCGTTTCAAGCTTATACATACGTTTACTATGAGGCCGCGTACAACGCGACAACATCACAACAAAACAATTTGCACGCCAAAGGCGCTAGGGTGCCAGCCTGCCTGCCTTTCAGTTTACGCTTCTGGCAGCACAGTTGATGCTTGATGTTATGCACTGCTACATATCTACCAGGGTTGAAAAAAAATTTTTTTTTATTAACGAGCTGTTTTTTTTAAAAAAAAATTTTTTTTTTGATTTTTTTTGACGAAAATTTTTTTTATTAGAAAAAGTGTTGCAAACGACGTTTCAGGACAAATGAAATCGATCCAACATATTTTTCAAAAATTGAAAAATTTTCGCCTGAGACCCAACTTGTGCGGTGACACCCGGTAGTATTGTGCAGATTCTATGGTCTTCTACCAGTCTGAGGTTGATGTTGACTAACGATGTTACTCTAATGTATTGTAGCATGCCGTACAACGTATTTTAATGCATCTAATGCCGTATATCTGACATACGACCATCAAAATATCGATTACAGCCCAAATCTTGCGTGTCAGATCGACTTTGCGCGCCCGGTTTTGCACCAGACCTATGTATATACATGTGTAGTAGCATGCAGTAGTACATTATCGGTGCCACATCACTATAAAAGACCAGCCCCGCGCATCCCTGTACGGATTTGGGGACAATACAGGGCGCCGCAGGCGCGATTTTGGAAAAATTGTCCCGTCCACAGGAAAAAAGTGCCAATTTTTGGCCTCGAAAAAGGCCATTTTTGGACATTTCAGGCCTTTTTGGGCAACTTTTTTTTATTAAAAAAAAGAAGCAAAATCTGAGTTTCAAAAAAAAAAAAATTTTTTTTTAAAAAAAATTTTTTTTAATTAACCACTTTTTTTTTGAAACAACCCTGATATCTACTGAACAAGTTGTCAGAGGGAAACATCAGAAACCCCCTGTGGCGCAGTGGTACAGACGGGCTTATGCCACGCACTTGCTTTATGGCATCAGATAAATATTATAGTTTGGCACCAGGTCTGAACTAATCTCAGATTTCTAGAATCTTATCTGAATATCTGACCGGTGCCCCATGAGTGCCGAAAAACACACACTACGGTAAGCCCTTAGACAAAGTGCAGATAAGTTGTTGTGGCGTCAAAAACACAGGTTATTTAGGAAAAGCATTCAGCCGCCCAGATTCCTGGGATCGGCTATATCTGGATGAGGCAGCCAAATGTGTTTTCACTCATAAATCACACGAGATATGCATTTCAAATGTGGGTGCAGTCTCCAAAAGGAAAGACAGACCAAATAAGTCCTTGTGCTCTGGTAAAGGCACAATTTCTCAGCTCCACAAACCCAGGGTACACAGGAAACAAGCGTCCGAGTAATGGTCGAAACCATTGAAGAAAAAGCGTGAGACGCAAGCAAATATACTTTGCTTTTTTATTTTGCTACGTGTGGCCAAGTTCATCCTGACGCTGATCTGGGGACTTTATAACCGCACAAAGTTTTTTGTGCGTGATTTTATTATCAGTAAACGCTTTTGTGATTGTGTTTTACGAACACACAAACAAAATGTTGTCATTTTATGCAATGACGCCATTCGTGCACACACGTGCGGTTTTGCTTTGCTGAAAACATGTTGAGTGAAAAAGGCGCGCGATAAAAAAACATTTCGATGCCAAAATGGAGCCCTAGAAGCGATAAGAGCGAAGCGAAGCTCATTGCTCCGAGTTTTTTGTTTGAAAAAAAGGAAAATGAAAAACTTATATTCAATGGATATCACTTTGGTCGGGATTGTTCAGGGACGGACGGGGACAACTTCGAGCGCGTGGAAAAGTTGCATCCTGGCCAGTTCTTCTGGTTGACCATCGGTCGTGCAGTCAACATTGCGTTGAACAGTGGTGTGCTAGAAAGCTGATACCGACGTTTTTCAATTGAAGCCCGCTCTTCGTATGATCTCTCGGGGGGTCCAAGTGGAAAATTTTCGCTTAAAGGGCTCGGGACATAACCGAAGGAAGGGTAGCAGGACATATTGTTACACACCGTTGGAAGACATTCCGACAGCCTATGTCACGCATAAATTTTAAGCTATTTGGAGACTCGCTATCTCTTGGTAGAGGGACTTTTCGTTCCGGAAAAAACTGAATTTTTGCCCAAATTGGAACGACCGGTGCAGAAACCCCAAACGAGTTGAAGGTCAAGTCACACGTGGATAGGATTACAACAGCTTCGGAATAACTTACCATTACAACTTCAGTCGCTCAAACTATTGCTTCACATGGTGAGGGTGCGAAACGTTCCGAAAATCGGCCTTATTTTTCGATAACACAAGTTTGTCCCTACATTTTGAGATCACGCTTAGCGCTGTGGAAATAAGAACGCAATGAGGAAATAGAGCATCGTCGAAAGTATCAGAAAATAAGGTTTGTAAATTTTTTAACTCATGGCTAGCTCCGTGACAGGCCTAAAAATAGATTAAATTGCCGCCAAATTAGGTGGTTACATTCATCGCCAGAATTTTGACACACAAAGGCCACAGATTGTATCGGATTCGAAGCAAAAAATTGAGAGAAACGTCTGGCTTAACAACCTATCACGGTCCGAAGATCTCATGGTCTACAAATCTCTCGGGGCAGCCATACTAACCTGAATATGATATTCAGCTATAAATGCTTACTGTTAACAGCTCTTGTAAATGTGACAGCACCAAACAATGTGTCTCGGGAGTAGCTTTCGAACGATATATAACAAGCCCCAAGAAATTCTTACGCTTAAGGGTAGAGGCTAAAAAATTGCTTTTTTGACGATTCTGGAATGAACCGTCACGTTACCGTGTGCGATTTCGGAATTTTGACCGCTTCTTGTCCATAGTAAGAAATAGTATGGGCATGTTATATATCGTTCGATAGCTACTTTAAAGCTACATCGGTTGGTGCTATCAAATGTGCAATAGTCGTTAACAGTAACGAATTATAGCCAAACATCTTATTCAGGTTGGCAATGCTGCAGCAGCCGGTCCGTGGAGTTTGAAGTTTTGAAACTTGTCTAGATTGTTGGACTGTGCGTTTATTTGACTTTCTCGTTTCCAATGCAATGCAATACGTGGCTTATTTACATCACATTTCCGTCAATGAATGCAACTATGCAATTTAGGGGCAATTTTTAGGTCTTTTTCGGCCTGTCACGCCGCTATCTAAGTGTTTCCAAATTTAAAAACCTTATTTTCTGGTACTTTGGGAAACGCTCTATTTTTCTATTGCACTTTCATTTCTGCAGTACAAAGCGCGGCCTCAAAATTTAGAGACAAACTTGTGTTTTCGAAAAATGTGGCCGATTTTTGGAACATTTCGCACCCTCACCGAGTGAAGCAATGCTTTCAGCGACTGAAGTTCTCATGATAAGTTATCCAGAAGCTGTTGTAATCCTATCCACGTGTTACTTGACTTTCAACTCATTTGGGGTTTCTGCACCAGTCGTTTCAAGTTGTGAAAAAATCTACTTTTTTCTGGAACGAAAAGTCGCTCTACCAAGAGATAGCGAATCTCTAAGCAGCTTAACATTTGTGCGTGATATATGCTGTCACGTTGCTTTCCAACGATGTATAACACTGCGCTCTGCTGCCCTTCCTTCGGTTGTGTCCCGAGCCCTTTAAAGGCCGTCGATTTATTTCTTCTGTACCACGCTTTTTTAACCGAGTAAATTTAACAGAATCGTTCAAGTGTTTTGTGGTCAGTGACCATTGTAGTATCGTGCTTTTCTGTTGTTTCAATAATGGTTCGATGAAGAACTCCAAATCAAGGTCACATATGACATCACAATGACAAAATACTGCCCTCCACCAACAACACCCGGTTTTTCGCGTGGCCACCGAGGGCTGTAAGTGAAAACGATTGAGCTTAAAGTCCGTAGAGGCTCTGATGGGAAGTTCTCTTCTTGTCGGAGGGCCCATTTTCCGCTAATTTCAGCTTTGATTCCGGTACGCGTGAAAGGTGACCAAAGATTGTCAACGATTCTCATGTGCTTAACAGTCATCAATGAATTTTAAGCATATCAAGTGATCGAAGATACCTCACCCAGACTGAAAACCCACATAAAGACGATTCTGCATCTTTTCGGTCCAGCGTACTTTCTGTCCATGTCACCTTTCGGTCCACAAACATTTCGGTTCAGGTTCGTTTCGGTGAATGTACTTTTTGGTCCACCGCATTTATTTGAGTCCCTGGTTCAAAATGCGCTGCAAATGAAAAGAACATCGATAATCAGTACCGCATGACCAAGAAATACCTTTTCATAGTAAAGGGCCACGGGTGCATTACCCATGCGCGCCCCAGCTCGTTGCTTATGGGGGCTCGTTGAAACATCAAGCTTGTATGGCTTGTTAGGATGGGCTTAGGCGTACACTTGTGGCTTAGGCTTAGGCTCAGGCTTAAGCTTAGGCTTATACTGAGTGTATTGATACGTTTGAGGTGGTGTGAGGCGGGTGAGGTTTAGAAACTTCCACAAGCCTAATGCAAAAAGGAAACTGATGTACAGTAATCTCATTTTTTACTCAAAATACCTGATTCATGTGACCGCCACAGTTTGGATTGACATTCGGATGAGCCTGTCTTTGACCACCACCGCCGCGACCACCTCCACGATTATTGCCTCGGCCTCGACCCGACATCTCTCTCTCTCTCTCCCTCTAAGCCTCACGACAAGTGACAAGTATACGCCTAAGCCCATCTCTAGACAAGCCATACAAGCTTGATGTTTCAACGGGACAACATAAGCAACGAGCTGGGGCTCGCATGGGTAATGCATGCGCGGTTCTTTACTACGGAAAGGGATTTCTGGGTCATGCGGTACTGATTATCAACGTCCTTTTCATTTGTAGCGCATTTTGAACCAGGGATTCAAATAATTGGGGTGGACCGAAAGGTACATGGACCGAAACGAACCTGGTCCGAAAAGTACCTGGACCAAAATGTTTGTGGACCGAAAAGCACCTGGGCCGAAAGGTGACGTGGACCGAAAAGTACGCTGGATCGAAAAGATACGGAATCACAAGGACAAACCACACAGTGACGGCAATCTTCGAGAAAAACAACACACCCTAAACGGCCTTCCTTTATGGCTATTTTATTGCACAGTCTATTTCTGATGTGGCCGTTTCGCCGCCTCCCACCCAGCTTGAAATAAGTTTGTTTGGGGAGGCAATTTATGACTGTCGCTTGGCAGTTTGGTCTGTTATCTTCTTCGCGTTGATTAATCGAGCTCCATCCATTGCCACTACATACATACATCCTACAAATAACCAGCAAATGCAAACGAAGTTGTCCGTGAGACTTTTATTCATTTTGTCTTTACGCACTACTAGTTGTACGGAATAAAAATCACGTAGGCTGTAAGTAGCACGAAGGATATGTTCGTGGTCCGATAACAATATTTGTAGTTCTTAAAAAAAGAAAACCTGAACAAAAGTTTTACGATTATGCAACAGAACACTCGAGTATATTTTATGGTATATTTATATACAAGATATCACCGGTCATGCATTCACGAACTCCAGGAAAGAAAATAAGCCAAATATGATTGATCGTAGAACCGTTGATCGGAGCATATGAATCACAAGAAATTTAGCACGACAAAGTCACTTTAGTACGTTGAACTGTTTGGATTTACGTTAAATGTGGTCAGAGCCAAAAAGTGATATGCTAAAATTTAAAAAGTGAAATGAATCTTTCTGGGGGTATTGTTTTCTGTACTGATAAGACTTGGCACTTACAAAATCTGAAAAATTTGGTCCAAAAGTTGCACAACCTGAACGGAAAATGAATTGTCAAAAAAGACCCAAATTCATGATTGTATGAAGCTATAGCAACTCCGTAATAATTGGAGGTCACAACGTGAGAAGTCAAGATTGGAGTCCAAAAACAGCGAAAGAATGAAGACGCAAAATGATCACTGAAACACACACGACAAAGAAACTTTACAAAAAATCAGCAAAATAATAACGAGCTAGCTACCGTAATTCCGGACCCAATTTACGCATTGTATTGTCCCTTGTATGGCTGGTACCCGCTGGTCTGCGTGGCATGCACGGCGTTATAGTTCAGCGGTGGGAGTTGGCCGGACCTTTCTGTTGCGTACGCTGGATTCGCTTGACCACCGTCTTTGGTCAATGGTCGCATGTTGAATGTTTCGGAATCTATGAGTTTGTACAATTTTTTATTGTTCCAATGAGAATAAATGAGAAAAGTAAAACTAGAGCATAAAATAAACAATGGCGAAAGCATTACATACCTTGCGCATCAGCCGGTTTCCATAAATCTGTGGGTTCAATCAGCCATCTCCATTTATGAGTTGAACCGTCCTGAAGGACAACAGGCTTGATAATCAATCAGGGCACAAGAATCAACATTACTAAATTGAACAAAACAAAAAGGAAGATTTACAGTCAGGAAATAGTACCTATGTAGATAATTCAGAAAAACAAAAGGACAGAATTAAACAAAATCAAAGAGAAATTCAACAAACCGGTGATTGGCCCATCGCAGCTTTGACAACGTTGATGATGGCAAACAACGGGATCCAGATGACACACGCAATGGTGATCAACCAGCCAATTAGTTCGCCCCAGATCGGGAAAATATAATCGCCTTCGGACGTGCGCTCGTAACTGATCCAAGATGCGATTAGCACACCCTGAAGATGAATGGATATTCGATTATCGATTCGAGCATTTTCGGTGCACTGGCTGCAGTTTTGTCTGCCTCTTTGTGAGCCTAACTCCAGGCCAAAGCTTGGGTTCAAGGTGCAAGTTTTAGCAAGCCTATTAAAAAATGCGTGAAGAGTGCCGCAACTTTTCGTTATTCTGTGCGGGATGTACAACCGTGAGGTACAAGCACACTTCCGAACAAACGTTTTGAGGTTATGTTGAGCCTGCTTCGCATTTGAGCGGAGAATCACGTTGAGGTCTTTCAAATATCAGGTATGTAGACCCTCACGAAGCTTCTGTACTTACCAGTCACATAACAGCCAACAAATGAAACATCAGCCAACGTACCCCGAGCAGAAGCGGCGTGAGCACGGCCCAGTTGACCCACCAATACCAGTTGGTCGGGTAGCCGAGCACTTTCCAGAGCATGTTCGGCGCCCGTCCCATCATGAGGTCGATGTCCTTGATGAATCGACGAATGCCGTACACCCACGAAACCATGCAGATTTCGGCCAGACACGCCAACACCAACACCCAGCCGGCTGCGAAGTTGTCCATCAATGTTATAATGTAGGTGCCGTTCTGGAATATTAGTCAGGTATATATGTTTGTGGTGATGTTTCAAATCACATTGCACGTTCTACCGATGGACGTTATCATAAACATAATCAGCGAAAAATAGGCCAAATGCGTTGGTTGAAAGTTGAGCTTCGTGCGTCGACCCTGATCTTGCAAGGCGACCCATAAAAAGTGACCCAATCTTTGGGTGGCAATTCGAGGACACAATGACTACAGTTCGAACAAAACATTCTCGGGCTAATTACACGCTTACCCACATGCGTATTACCTATACTCTTTTTTGGCTCGGACCCAAATTTAAGAAACAAAATCTCTGTCATTTGCACAAACACACTGGACCTGTTTGAAACAATTTCAAGCAAACAACAAAAAAATCCCCCTGATTGAACATGGCGACTAACCGGACAACACAACATCAGCCCAAATAGGAACGATACGAAACATACGCCGCCAACGACACAAACTTTGAGTAACGGTTTACGTAGATGTGGCCAGTTGTCACAGATTGACGTGATCACCACTTCGACTATAACAAGCTGCAATGAAACATCAGTTATGAAGTGCTCATGTGGGACCATCAGGAGTGTGAAAACATATTTTACGCTGAAATTTATCCTCATCTAAAAAGTCCCGTGACCAGGGCTAATGTTTTCCAATCTGATGACCAAGTCGGACACTGGCTGCTTAACAAGAACGGTCGAGAACTGAGATATACATATATTATGTACATACGGACGTGATTAAAGAGAAAAAATAACAAGAAAATAGAAAACACACCTGCGAATCGATGCCGAGCAAGACCAACATGAAGAAGAACAAGAGTGACCAAAGCCACGACGGTTGAATGCGGGCCAGGGCGTCGGGATAGGCGACAAACGCCAGCGTTGGACCACTAGCTGCGATAGCGGCCACTGGAAAGCGGGTGTGTTAACCCTGAATTCCTGAATTATGAAGGGAAGCCAAGCAAGCCAACCTTCCTGTCCAGTCTGTTTTGCCATAAAGCCAATGATCGGAAAGATGACGAAACCGGCGAACACGCTCGTGCCACAATTGCCCAACACAACGATCATCGTGTCCCTGAATTAGCAAGGGGAGTTTATTGATGGATAAAATGAAAGAGAAAATGCTCACATAAATTTTTAGAACATTAAAAAATTGCCAAGCTTGGCGATCGGACATGGGATCGGACCTGAATTGGCAAAGCGACTTTTTGCACCTTAGGATATTTCGGTATTCATGTATAGTCCAACCACGAACTCATGAGACGACTTATTTTGAAGTTGACTTGAACGGATCCAATAATGTTCCGGTTCCACGTATTTCGGAAATGAAAGAAAGAGAAACGCATGTATTTTTTCAAAAACACGCTCTAAACATCGGTGCGTAAATTCCCTTTTGACTCCCAAAACATTTGTGTGTTGAACGATGTTGCTGTTCACGTAAGCACGCAACAAATTGAGGTCAGCCAGCTGGAACTTGTCATCATGTCTCTCGGCCCAATCTCTTTCTTTTGTTTGCGAAAACACGTGTAACCGGCCCATTTTTTAATATGGCCAAGCGAGCTTCAAAAAGAGTCGTCTCATGATCACGTGGTTGGACTATACTAACGTGTGGCTCCTAGCAAACAACCTTTTGCATTGGGAAATATTAATGCAATCAGAAAACCTAGAAATTTACTAACGTTTTAGAATGTAAATTTGCATTAGAAAAAGTCGCTTGTCCAAGGCAAATCTGGACACATGCGATCACAAAGTTTGATATCGTCATACAACAAGTATGATACAGCAACTAAATATTTTCGAGTTTCGATTTCGGTATTTTCGATACGTTGTAAACGTCAGTGTTAGCTCGGTCGAAAGCTCGGTGTGTGAAAGCGCCACTAGTGCGAGCGTCTGCTGGGCAGGGTTGTTTCAAAAAAATGGTTAATTAACAAAAATTTTCTAAAAATTTTTTTTATGAAACTCAGATTTTGCTTTTTTTAAAAAAAAGTTGCCCAAAATGGGCTGAAATGTCCAAAAATGGCCTTTTTCGAGGCAAAAAATTGGCACTTTTTTCTGTGGACGGGACAATTTTTCCAAAATCGCGCCTGCGGCGCCCTGTATTGTTCCCAAATCCGTAGAGGGATGCGCGGGGCTGGTCTTTTATAGTGATGTGGCACCGATAATGTACTACTGCATGTTACTACACATGAATGTATATATGCAGGTCTGGTGCAAAACCAGGAGCGCAAAGTCGATCTGACACGCAAGATTTGGGCTGTAATCGATATTTTGATGGTCGTATATCAGATATACGGCATTAGATGCATTAAAATACGTTGTACTGCATGCTACAATACATTAGAGTAACATCGTTAGTGAACATCAACCTCAGACTGGTCGGAGACCATAGAATCTGCACAATACTACCGGGTGTCACCACACAAGTTGGGTCTCAGGCGAAAATTTTTCAATTTTTGAAAAATATGTTGTATCGATTTCATTTATCCTGAAACGTCGTTTACGTTTGCAACACTTTTTCTAATAAAAAAATTTCGTAAAAAAAAATCAAAAAAATTTTTTTTTTAAAAAAAGCTCGTTAATTAAAAAAAAATTTTCAATTCAACCCTGCTGCTGGGTGACCCCCTTAGACCGAGCTTTCGACCGAGCTTTACATCGACGTTACACCAACTTTTTTGTTTACCCCGCTTCAAAAATTCCACCCTAAATCACAAACCGAAACACAAACCTGAGCAAGTTGTTGTTGAATTCGTTGTAGCTGGCCAGTGTCGTCAATCCGCCTCCGCCGAGTGAAAGCGAAAAGAAAATCTGAATGGCCGCGGTCACCCAGGTGCTTGCCTTGGCGACATGTTCGAAATCGGGCACGATGTAGTACTTGATACCCTCCCATGCACCGTCCAGGGTCACACCTCGGATCAGTAGAATCACGAGAATCACGTACGGAAATGTTGCCGTGAAGTAGACAACCTGAAAATGCGCGCGAGTGAGGGCAGTGGGTTCAGTGACTACAAGAGAGTTTTGTTTTGGAAACGTTAGATGAAACTGTATTGTTGTATTTTTTGGAGGTCATTCTACAAATTCATTTTCACTGGTCTAAGGCCTGCAGTGCCGATTGGAAGTGAAAGCAAACCTAAACGGGACACAGATCCAAGCACTCGACCAATTAGAACAAGGCTGTGCCAGCGGAGACCGAAGCATCTTGCAAACACCTATACGGTGTTTACATATAAGTCTGCTGGCATGAGGGTGTTCTGGGTCCAGGACGTGGTCGGTACAGTTTCTGTTCTCCAAACCAAGTGGGCATGGGACAATAATGCCCAAGTATATAATGTTTCACAACACCAACTTTTCCCGACGATTTCACGCCACGAATGAGACAGCAGAAGACCAGCACCCACGAGAACACCAGACAAACAACGAGCTCCCATTTTGGCAGACCGCCGTATTCGAGACCGTCGGATTGGCCGAGGATGTAGTATTTGCTGGATAATAATTATGGAGAAATTTGAAAAGTAAATAAAATCGATGCTCTTATATGGCAAAATGGTATTATTTCGTTGTGTTTATGCACTTCAATCATTTATATTATGCAGTGGTGCAGCGTGTTTTGATGGCACGTGCCATCCTGCTGTTTTCCCAGTAGGCTGGTGCACAAGGTCCTCGTCAGTGCTAAAATGCACCAGGTGGCCATGCGACGAAATTTTACGTATTTTACTGCCGTTCTAGTGCAGGATCACCTCTCGATTGCATTCCACAGAGTAGCCAGCCTGGTGCCCCACACACGTTGGCGAGTTTCGGAGGACAAAAAAGAGCAGAGTAGACTGACTTGTATTCCTTCGAGGGACTGGTTCGATTGGTCACGGTAGTCGTCTTTCCGTCTATAGTCACCGTGCGCACTTCGAGGAACGCTGCGATCTGTGTCTGCGTGAATGTCTGGTCGTTGATGTTGATGCTGAATTGGCCGTTGTCGTGACACTGTCCGTATGCGTACCACTCGTTTGACGTGCAGTTCTTGGCCACTACGTCGTCGTAACAGACTGCAGGAAATGTTGGCATTTTTAGAGCTTAATGACGAGGATATTGTGAAGCTGATGCACTCCCTCGCGCACGGATTTATTGTTCGGAGCGCGAACGTGCAGTGAAATAAAATTATCTTTTCATTCAAGAGTCTTAAAATGTGGATGATAGCTATCGTTGCATACATATGTGTACCAATACAAATGAAGGACGTATTCTAAGATGGAGGCGCGCACGGATATCGTCGTTTAGGTACGATCACAAGTCCGATAGACATTGCAGCACAGTGTTTTGTGACCAGACGAACTCACGAACTCCAAATGCCATTGCATGAGCAAACCCTGGAAAATGTTGCACAAAAAACCGAAAATTTTCGTGCAACTTACAAGCAGTGTTCCATTCATTGTCACATCCCTCCCAGGGCATGCCGTTGAAACTGAACGACGCGACAAAGTATCTGACCGACCAGGCGATGATCATGTTGTAGTAGATGCCGGTGAACACCGAACTAGCGATCATCGCGTGACCGATGCCTGAAAATCAGGGGAAATTTATTTTGTCTCAACAAAAGAGTTCTGCCCGCCACTACCAAAAATTCCCACACGCACTGCTAAAGGCCGTCATGTCGGGGAATTAGTGTTGCAATACCAAATATCGATGGGAATGATAACAGTAGTGATGGAACATTACCATTTGCTGATCGTTTGTCAACGACAAAGACATTTTCACCATTAAACAGTACGAAAAATACTCAGACCGACCGGTGAAAATCGGGCACATCCGTCTGTAGAGCAGATGCGGTGTGAGTGCTGCGTATTGACCGATGGCCAACTCCATGTAGAATGTGGGAAATCCGGCGAAAATCATCATGATGAAATACGGGATCATGAAAGCGGCTGGAAAAACATTGAACAGCGTTTTTTCAGGAATGTACGACTTTCATTCCTATAAGTGTGCCATGATTTTCGGGTTGGCGTAATTACATACTGCATGTGCTGTTCATGATGACCACCAATTCCGTGGCCTCATCGATAGTCATGATAACAAAAAGGGCGAATTTCCTTACCATCTGTATTGTACTTGGTTGGTACATGGATTTTTTTGAAACTATGCCTGATCCGTAAAGCGTATGCGACGCGCGTGTTCGTGTTAGCAATGGCGATAACGGGACAGTCAGGTATAGCCAAACACGTGCGTCGTGCGCTTTGTGGATCAGGCAATGAATTTGAAAATTGCCCTTAGTGGGCTGTGGTTATGCAAATGTTACATGGAAATTAAAAAACTTATTACGAACCTCCTCCACTCTGGCCGCACAGATACGGGAATCGCCAGACATTTCCCAGACCGACAGCGTAGCCAAGACAGGACAGAATGAAGTCCAACTTGCTGCCCCATTGCTCTCGCTTTTCGTCTTCGTGAACCATTTTGAATATTGCAATTATTGAGCCTTTAGTGCTGAAACCAGATGCAATAAATATCACAGTGAAAATCCCGAAAAACAAGACAAGCGACTGCGGTGATGATAACCGGTGACCACAAGACGGAATCAAACAGACCAAAATGAGCGGACACAGAATAAATAATGCAACAACAAAGGCGAACAGAGCAAGACTGTTTTTGAAGAGAAATGGTGTTGGGGCCAGGTGCTGGGCGCTATAATCCGAAAGGATTAAGGCGCGAACGTGCCGTGTATTGCAAGCGTGCTGCTTTGGAATTGTTTTGGTCGCCTTTTTGAAAGTCACCTATCCATTGGTCACCTGCGGCTGCGACAGCAAAATGCTTCACACGTAAAGACAAAAATGCAGCTGCAATGCAATCAAGTGCGAAGGCAGATCGTTTTCAGGCGTGAAAATCTGATTGAACGGAAACACTTGAATGCAAATAATCGAAAATTGCAATTCGCAAGTCATAACTTCTGTAATTTCAATCATGGACAAAACTAACAGGAATTAGTCATGACACCACGACACCCACCTTTTCAGTTACAGCTACAGCCCCCAAACTTGATTATCTTGTGCGCAAATATCGACTGACTCATGTTTGCAACCAACAAAACAACAAGCAGTATCATCATCTCAAGAAAAGAAGGCATGAATGACTTCTGCAACAAATTTACAAACAATTTTTGGTAACACTTTACACATGCAGCGCCTTGCGTCAGTGCGGGGGCGTGGTTAGCACGATTTGCAATCACAGTTAAAAGGTTCTGTGTCCTTGGACCCCGATATTTGATGTTTCGCATCGGCAAGGAGTCCCATTAACTTATGTGGCAACCCAGCGCACATGTGCGAATTTATGCGTGCAATGCATGCGTTTGCAAGTTCAACTGGCTGTGCAAAAGTTGTATGGTGGTCAAACCAAGAATTATTACGATTTGCTTGCTCCAGGTTTGGTCAACTATGTTATGAAATGGTTGTTGTAACTGTAGATTCTTGTTGATAAAAGTTGAAGGAAATCAATAAGTAAAATATGCACTGTCAATGACAAAGACGAATTTCACACGAAATTAGCGAAAATTGATTGATATTGATCGGTTTTAGCGCAGTCAGTTGGAAATAATGATTTTTAAAATTTGTTCATTTTAAAACTTCATTATTTGTATTGGAAACATCAAAACGTATTTTACGCTGAGAAATGTCTGAAAACCATGTTTTCGCCAACAAATCGGAACAATTGTAGCCATCAATGATATTGTAAATTTAACTGCAAGGTCCACTTCAATGGATTGCTCCCACTCACCAAGTTTCGACCAGGAAGAACAAAATCACAAACTTTGGGACCTCAAACACTCACGTGACATGACAAAGTGAAAAAATACGTCCAGTGCGTCAGAGGTAAGAACGTTTGCCAAAAGCAACACACAGTGCGTGCCTCTCGCGAACTCCCAACTAACGAAAGGGACGAAAAATACGCGCTCAGCGCGAGAAATTTTTCCACAAATTATGCAACGTTGTTGTCAAAGTTCAAAGTTACATACGACACACAGCATCGGAGGAAGGCGGTCAGCCAAATAATAATATAATACACGAAAATAATAATAATAGAATACGGGCGTATGTCACTGGGAGGTGTTGGTGTTGTCGTTAGTCGTTTTGAAAGAAAAAAGTGTGAACAAATTTTGGACACTGCCATAGCTCGTGCACATGAACTAGTACTTTGTGATGAAATAGCAACCAATGGGATCGGATGATACCTAGTGTGGTAGCAAACTGGGGTCTACAGTTGGGAGAGAGTTGGTCTACAGTCAATAAAGACTAGGTTATTAGTTTTTTTTAACAAACGAGACTATTATGTAAATTTGCGCACCCGAGTTGGCCAAGTGCCCATGTCAGCAAAATGTACACAAATTGTTTGTTGTGCCTGTGCGACATCGCTGCTTCCACTTGTGAGCAAAATGTCCGCAGAGAGAGGTCTCGTTGACTGTAGTAGAAGCAACACTTCATTTTTGAGAAACGGCAATTGATGTAAAATGAAAAGAAACGGAAAGAAACAGAGACGAGCAACGCACAATTAAATATATCAGTCGAAACCAAATATTTGAGTTTGCGTCACATTTAAGTTCCAGGAAAGCACGAATAAAAAGTTGTCGTTAATTCTCGGGTTTAAAAAAGCTTATGGATTATTTTTTAACTTTGATTGTGATGATCTTGGACAAGCTCTAAGGAAAAAAATACAAAGTAAAATAATGACAAGCACAACATCTATCGCTTGGATGCGCCGTGGCCAAGCTCAAACCTGTTTGTTCTGCTCAACGTCACATAACGATCGAGGTATACAAGTATGTACAGTACCGTGCACCTTTTCAAACGAGCACCGCAGCTTTGCAAACAAACATTCTGGCAGAAAAAATCCGGTGGCAGATTTGTTGGTTTTTTTTCTACGCATACTAGGTGCGCTTGTGTGTGATGAATATTTTTATTTTTATGTCAAGCACTTGTTTGCTCGTAGCGTGTCAGGTATATTGTAACTTTTGGCAGAAAGGCGAGCAACGTTTGTTACCGTGTCTGTGTCTGTCAGTAGACGCAGCTTTTTTGAAAACTTTCCGATCCCCAACGCTTGAAATCATAAGAAAGCGACGGTAAAAAGGAGGCTGGTGGCAACAAAAAAAATACAAAATAGGGCAAGATGACTCAGCTACGTCGGCGTTTTTTCCCGTGATTAAACAACAATGGCATGGAAAACAGGTAGTTGGACTTGGACATATGCCCACCGGTAGGGGTAATGTTAGACTTGGACACTCAAAGTACAGTATGTATATGTACATAAACCCCAGTCAGGTGATCAAAATTGACTAATGGTAAATGAGTCACTGGTTGATGTAAACTCCGTCCACCTTGCATTTTAAACCAGTTTTTTACGAAAAATAGAAACTGCAAACACACACTTGACTACAGCTATCATGTATGGTATAACTACTGTATCTTCATGTTGATGACGAAAAAGCGCTATACAGTAATTTACAGTAAGCCCGAACGAGATAAAAACTAGCCGACGAACGGAAACAAATGAAAAACCAGAAGAATTCGAATATTTCGCAAGAAAAGGTTGGACACAGAAACCCGTCATTCATGGAAATCAATTAAACTCGTCCAAAACCATGTATGAAAACGCAAAGCCACCTCAGTGGCCATAGTTTTAGGTGGTTTTGAGCAGCATGAGTCATGGACACATGTAGGTAACTACATACGACGATACATTGCAAGGACCATGATTTAGTACCTGGCCAACTGTGCAGTGCGCTGGAGTACGACAAACGAAGGGCGCGTATTGTGCTCCTGTGAGTGAACCTGAACAAAGTGTGTGAGCTGTGGCGGTACTGGATGTTTTTGCCAAGGTTTCAGCTAACGAGCAACATTTCGTAGCTTGTATATCGCACTCTGGCATTAATAAAACGTCATTGCGAAATTATAGGCCTCCGCCGGGGAAAATCACAAGTTTTGAGACGGTGCCAGGCGTATTGACAGACGGTTGCTAAGGAATGGACAAAGCAACAAAATTGTCCATATTGTATCAATTCATATACATATTGTGTTTTCTTTGATTTCAGCTTGGCTATGTATGTATGTAGCTGTCCCTCAGTGTATCTGGGAAAGGTGCAGACAAAACTGCAGAATGAGAGTAACCATAACATCGATTGGAAACAAACAACATGGGATTAGACTAAAGCTGGAGCGTGGCGTAACACCTAGGTATACAAATATCCTCCAACGAATTCATGTTTGGAGGGAGAACCGGTGAGAAACGTGTAAGGTACAATCAAAAATTGATCAAAATTGGCAGGTACTATGTTAAGGTATCCAGTATGTATAGGTATAAGGCATGGGTGATGGAAGCAAAGCACTTTTTTATACAGGGACATTGCAGATGGCATGCACTCATGGAATAACCACATGTTGCCGTGTATAAGGGCATGCATACGCTATTTACACGATATCAAGCACGTTTTTTCAGCATAATAAAAAAATAACTCGTAGTTTACTGGATTCTGAAGATATTGGGTATGAATGGTGCAAAACACGGATCAATTTAATTTGGTGCTCAATTTTTATGCACTATTGCAATTCTGATACGCTCAACTAGTTCTGTGGTGTTAGCGTTGCACAGACAGGAGCAGTGTTTGGGAGCGGAAAACCCTCAAATTTATAAAATATAAAGTTGTATTTTAGTGATTGTGCATTTTATATACATATATTGATGCGCCTGCAGTGCATAACATATGTAAATGCTGAACGTGAATGAAGTTATTTTAGATAGGCAGGTTGTCTGTTACAGTGACGGGTACCCATACCTGACTTGCATTGCACTACCTACACTACACACAATCTGCAGACGAAAATTGATGTTCGACGAAAATTCGTATTGGGTAGTAGAAAGACAACTTCTCGGGCAAAAGAAAAACATCAGATTTGCTCCGCAGAAAGAAAGAGGTAATGGTCCACCCGGTAGAAACTTCAGAAACAGGCACTAAGGTAAATCTTTCATGGATTGCTTTTTCTCCCTACGAAATTTATCGAACGGCGGACAGTGCACGTTTTTCAAACGCACCAAGCACGCATTATAACGCGCGCAAAGACCGAACACAGTGCAACCATGTGCGTGCATTTGCCCGTCACAAATCGATGTTTGTCGCTGGCATGGTTCTGGGATCTTAGGCGGTTGACGTTTCGGGTGCACGACCGAAAATTTCATTACAGCACCATTCACTGAAACAAAATTGGCATGAACTTGTGCGTGTGTATACTTTCTTGTATTTGTGATGGTTACCTCGAAATACGCAAAACGGCGCTGCTTTTATACGTGGTGTAAAATCAACAAAACCAACTGCGACCAAAACGTCAAGGTCAAAATAATTCTAGTGTATCAATCACACCACCAAACTCAGTCTGTGATGCGCATATTAGAAAGTGAAACACGTTTTCAATATTGTACGGTTTCAGGAATATCATCACATTAAAACTCCTTGGGTGCACTGGGTGCTGTCTTGTGGACGTGCTTGGCACAAAAGATGCGATAGATCAATAACGACACGATTTAGCCTGCGGGCACGCATTGCGTTAAGATCTGTGGATGCAGTTTCGGCCCATAATGTCAGACTGCAATGGCGCACTGGCCCTTGTCAATGACAAAAGTGCAAGCGGTCACCGCCGTAAACCGAAAATGCTCCATCTCCAACGTTGTCGGTTTGAGTGAGACATAAACGGTCACCACAAATTTCTTTTCATAACAAAGCGCACTGGTTGCTGTCTCTCGTGGACAAAACAGAACGCAATGCGTGCCCACAAGGCTAAATCGCATCGTCATTGGGTGGAATTCGCAAAACAAAGTGAAGCTGACAGTCAAGTTCAAAGTAAAAGTTCACCGTCAACTCAAAGTCACGTATAAACTGACGGTGCACTTTCACGAGTTCACCGTCAAGCTCACCGTCACGTTTACTGTCAACCTCAAAGTCAAGAATATCCTCAACGTTACGCTCGCACTGGCACGATGGACCCTTTTTGCATGCTGGACCGTCTTGAACACTGGACCCTCTTGGCACGCAACCCCATAAGCCCCAAGGGGGCTTAACCGAACTTCTCTGATAATAAGGGTCGACCGAAAAGATCAGATGTACAAAAACAGAGCTGTGGATGGAAGAAACATCGGCAACCTAACCAGCACGGTAAAAGATTTGGAACCATTTTAGGAGCGTAACTTCACAAGATCCGGATAGGCAAACAACAGTACTGCGCTGCGACTGTTAGTTTAGTTTTCTGAACTGGTATTCGATGGATATTCCTGCTGTTTTCATTATAAAAGTTTGAGACGCCGCAATGACATAAAATTGACACCCACGCAAATTAGCTGTTGAATGAAATCAATGACTGGGGTACGGAGCTTTTCATTCCACTCGAAAATATTATTCTACGTTGGTGTGTTTTGTCCATTTGTGCCTTGTCCATTTTGTTGTTCTATAGCAAGTACTAAAACATACTATGCACTGACGTTTCGGAAGTGGTTACATTGTTCGGCTTATACTGGAACCTTTAGATCCATCCTGTTCACTGCCAAACGCAGCATGCAATAAATTGGGAAGTCGTCAGCAAACAACAAAAATGTGGAATTACCAGGGTTTCAAGCTTACATAAAATCTAAAAATCTAAAAACGTGAATCAACGGGATTATTCGGGCACGAGGTTATTCTTCCAGCATACTGCTCATAATCACTCCTTCTTCAATTGCTCAAGGCGATTCTGCAGGACGGCAACTTCGCCACTTGGCGGTTGTGGCGTGCAGTCCAGCAGTTCTTGCAGCTCGCTGAAACACAAGCGTTACGAAATGAATAGGCTTTTCATCTACATAAAAACAAAGAATGCATCGACACAGAATGTGCTAACAAAACACCAACGTACCAATCATTTGGCATTGCGTCCTCCAACGCTTTTGCTTGCGGATGATGCAGCGTCTTCTTGAGAGCCTCAATAAACTTCTTGTACGCAAACTGGTTGTTTTTCGCTTTGATGCAAGCGATCAAGTAGTTTTTCTGCTCAGTCGGCGTACTTCCCCTCTGAAGCATGCCAAATGACCATCCAGCTTTTAATCGTCAATGACGTGCGAAACCAGCCAAACCGGTTGAATTTTTTCTCTGTCCTCGTCGTCTATCGCTTTCCAATACGCCAGGTAATTTACCAACGTCAGGCTGCACTCCATCGGCTCGTTACGAAGCAACTCCTGTGCATCCTTTTGTTGCTCTGTAACATGTTTTGAACGATCTCAAGTCGTTTCGTTAGTTGGTACAGATAGATTTTAGGAAGCATGGACTGGGCAAAACAGGGTTAGACAGTACACCTTCGACAACAGTTTTTAGTAGTGACTAGACGGGACCCGTGTCTACGGCCCGGCTACAGCGCCGCGCCCCCCACCCCCGAAGACCCGTTAGCATACCCGTTAGCTACCCGTGAAAATTGACCCGTCCGCGCTTTCGAGGGAGGAAGCCACACACACGTCTTCCTGTTTTAGTATGTAGTATATAGATAATTGCGAGGAACAAACTAAACGTTGCGCGCTTACCACTCAGTTTCGTTAGCTTATCCTTCTCGTCCAGTTCTGACAGCTTAGGCATGTCGGCTGCTCCAATTCAGATTGTCAAAGAAAATAATTTTTTTGATTCAAGAACTCAACAGCTCAATATGACGAAACTACTGCACAAAACATTGGAAAGTAGTGAGTGACCCTGCACGACGCCAGCGGATGTGAACTTAGATGACTATATCAATTCTGTCTTGATAAAAATGCCTTTGTGTTTATGTCTAATTTGGTAACGCTGTATCCTGGCTGGTGTTATACGTGTCCATTTTAGGTTTGGAACAACTTTTACGCTGATCGAAATTAGTGCTCGAACCTTATCACAAAATATGACTGTATCAAAAGTTTCTCCTCATTGTCTACAAGCCGAAAATGGACAAGTATAAACTCCGCCATTACTCATCGGTACAATCAACACTAAAAGATGAATACACAATCACCATAATAGTTTACAGCCCAGTGTTTATTTGTGCGGGCGCGCCTCTAACTTAGTCATGTACAATACCTGCTATAGGTATTCATGTACACATACGTACATACACAGTACATTTCCAGGAGTGATATTTTCGAAACGGTGTAAAGGTCAGTTGGGCGTAAAGGTCGGTGTAAAGTTCGGTCGAAAGCTCGGTCGGCGTAGCTCGGTGTAAAGGTCGGTTTATACTCTGACTGCCTGGCAGTAGCAGTCAGAAATTTGCGACTGCCCATTCGGTCAGCTCTTTAACTGAGCAAGGACAGTAGACGGCAGGTACCGGTCAATGGACACAGCTGAGCAGGCAATCACTGCAAGCAATCACTGCCTTGCTGGACACTTCTGCGTGGTAGTGACTTCTCCGGATTTTGACTTCTACTTCCCGGAAGTCAGAAGTATAAATCGACCTTAAACGTGAAACATTGCCTGTTATTAACGTGGAATGTTTCAAGTTTACACCGACGTCTATCACACTGAGCTGTCGACCGAGCTTTCCACCGACCTTTACACCCAACTGACCTTTACACCGTTTCGAAAATATCACCCCAGGAAAGGGGTAGTTGCACTAGTGCACACGCGGGTATACGATTAATTTGCGTGCACGTGCTTAAGAATTATCGATATTTTGCTTAACTATCGCACGCACCCGCACGCGTGTGACCTAGTGCGGCGCTTGGGCGTGGGAAAGTCACAAAATGCTGCCTGTTAAGTACTGCCCGCAAATTAATCGTACGCCCGCGTGACACTGGTGCAGCTACCCCTTTCCTGGAAATGTACTGTATGTACCTGTATACCTGCTAGTAAGTACATATACCTGTGTACCCACTAGCGAAGCGTCGGCAACGATAACTTTGGTTTTTGAACCAGGCCAAAATACTGAGGCGCACTGGATACAGTTTCTGCTTGTTGAGTGCTGCGGAAACAATGACACCCTCATCCAGTGTAAAAGCTTTAGAAAAGTTAGCACAGAAAACAGAAAAACTTTGTTCCAGTAGTTTATTTTATTTCGAGTGAAAGGTTCCAAGTTGGATGGAGGCATTGAGGGCAGGGCATTATCGAATCAGTGAATGCTTGGGGTCATGGCTATAGGCAGATTATTGCTGCACTAACGTCTTTATGTACGCATAAAGAAATCAGTTGAAACATTATTTGCATAAATCAGTCAACGAAATCATGCTCTTCCCGACGGCTAGCTTCTTCCATCTTCTCTTTTTCAGTTTTTTCATGTTTCTCATTAGGGTTGCTTTCGTGTGGAATGGTGGTTTGAACAGTGTTCGCTTTCAATGACCTAGCTTTGGATTTATTGGTTTCAGTCGGGGATTCAACGGTATTCGCTGGAGATTCGGTCATTTCAATTTGTGTTTGACCGGCCTTTGATTCTGTCTCGTCTTCTCTGGTCATATTCGTTTCCGCTTCTTCGCTCTCGACAACTGTACTCGAATATGGTTCAGCCCTTCTGCAACCGGGGGACAAATACTGTTGTTGCTGTGACGATTTTGCATTAAACCACACTACGTTGCCAACTTTTTCAATTTTTTTCGGTGTTTGCTGCAAACACAGAGCAAGAACACTCCACCGATGATTACGATCGTCTCGATGCCGCACACCAAACCTAATAGAACGAAGATCTTGAATTGGTAATGGCTCAGCTCGTTGTCGTCGCCCGGGCATTTGGCTGCAAAAATGAGATATGGGTAAGCTTGGAATGGAACACCATTGTAAAAAGTTTTGAAATAAAACGTCAATCGCCTGCTGTACCGTCTTCAAATTGTGGATAGTCGGTTTGGCGCTCGTATTCGGTTGTTGTAGAAGTCGACTTTGACTTGGGCGAGAGTGTCGGTGGAGTCGAATCGATATGGGCTGAAAACATACAGTAGATGTACAAGGGCCATATGACCATTGTGTCGCTGTCGCGATCCGTACATTGCGAGTTAGCCTTACTGCGTGACTTATTCAGGGTTCATGCGCACCAGCAACAGAAACCGAAACACCTTTGGCCTATAAACTTCAACATAAACCTAAACCTAACAGACCTAAACCGAAGCTATAAAATTTTGTCTCGCGTTTTTATGTTTTAAGGCAAATCAAACCATTGTTTGTATATTGCAAAGTTAATGTTGTTTTCTGCGTCGATACTGCTTGTATTAGCCGCCACGGTACGATCAAGCAACAAAAATTTAGTTTTAGGTTTCGGTTGAGATTTAGGTTAAGGTTAACGATTAAGGTTAAGGAAATCCGCTGATGTAGACCGGGCTTTGGAGCCGCAGGCAAATGCAGCCCCTTGTACACCGGCTGGCATTATGGGTAGCCGGAGGAGTCCTGACCCCGCATGTACGAACAATGTAGCACCTCTTGGTATTGGTACATTTTCGCACACGAAATACAGTTGATTTCTGCAGAGCTTGACGGCGAGTCCGTTGCGCTTGAATCGCGTCAAATAGCACGCAAACGTCAAGCAATATATGTGCTCGAAGGAAAAGCCACGCATTGCGTCCGTCGCCCATATGTTTGCGTCACTTTTATTGATTATCGACCCGTTTCTGCTCCATTGAAAACGATACATCAGTCGGGCACCGATGTGTAGCGTATCCTCGATTTCGAATTTCTGCAATTAATAAGTGGAAGTTCGATAGTTTGACAGCATTGACGTAGTTCTCAAGGACCCTCCCAAAACGTTATAAATACTGTAAATATACTTTATACATTCATTATAAAGCTCATCACTCTCTGGGAGAAAATTGCGGACCAACCAATTTTTTAGTCAGCAACTGATCAAATTCTTCGATGGGGCTCTCAATGTTGACCAGGGTGCCGCGCTGGTATACGGTTGAATTTGACAATATGAAGGTCTTGCAGTATATTTTGGCCCCAGATTTTTGATTTCTTTTGCGCACCAATGTATAGCATTTGTTATGTCGAAAGCTGTAGTATGCGGTGTAGTTAGCATCTTGTTCATTCAAATTGTGGCATTCCTCTATCAGCGGCTTGCGATTAATGGGATCGGGTGACGTTTCATAAACCAGCAGCAATAGTAGGAGGTAGGGTGTCATGATTGATGATTGAGATCAGCCAGTATATGTATTTTGATGTAGAGATGGAAAATTCTTCGTCATTAGATATTGAATGATGAGATAAAAACACGTTGCTTGATCTCCGTGAAGAAACTGTGGTGCCCCTCGCCCTGTCAAACAAAATTCAGACGCGAAGCATGTGTGTGCTCATCGTAAGTTATCTGAAGCATAGTGGTCTGTTATTTACAACAAACAGAAGGTCGTTGTGCAGATTTTACTGGTTTCACAGCATAAGGAATGAACAAAAACAGTAAAAATTTTGTACGTTCGGATAGACAAATGAACCAGCCAGCAAAACCACCAACTGAAAGGGAGACGTTCGTAATTGATCTTGGTTGGTGTATGCTGCAATTCTTATCAGAAAAATTTGTGACATCCGCGTAAAAACCATTTTGCTACTCACGACTTCACACTCGTGAGAAACGGAAGCACGTAAAGTTGATATTCCAAGGTGTACATATTGTTTGGCAGTGTGTAGTGGAACGTGACGGCTGTGGGACTGATGCAGTTCGGACCCTGTGAAGCAAAAAATCGACAAAGTACTTTAATGAAACCGACAGAAACTTAAGGAAACACACAAACTTCGAGCGGACATTTGTGTTTGAACCAACTCCAATACCAACATCCCTCAGTCCCGGCGCTCATCAGTGTATCAATCGGCACTGGGAAGAACCGATGTCGCGCTAGGAAGTCGCGGGAATCACCGAATTGAACCTAAAATAACGTCTACAACTTCTACCTCATCTCGCAGACGGCCAGTGCACCAGGTCATCACCAGTGTTATTGTACCAAATTGCCACGTCACATCAAAACCACATCGATTTGTTTTGTTTCTTTGTTTTTAACAAGCCAGTCGATGCTTAATATTCGTACGCGTTTAGTTTAGTGTGTAATGTTTGAGAACAGCCTTTGGTGTAACGTGCTCAAAGCTCAAACTGACGAAGACCGGGTACACCACCGTTCCAACCCAACACCCAACATTACCCCAGCGTTTGTGAGACAATTTGCGAGTTCCACGTCCTCACAGCCGCTATTGGCTGCACGACACAAGTACGCATGTGGTAGTGCCTGAGTGACAAAGGCGTGCAACGCTGCTCGGCTCAGAACGTAACCGGCGCCACCGCTGAAGTAGCCCTCTGAATAATGTAACAATAGTGAGTTTTGCCCGTTGCGGCCTGTTTTTACACAGGCGGGTGAGGTGCCAGGCCTCGTCGGTTGATTGACACCTCTGGCCAATTGACCTCCAAAAAGGACCTCGAGCAGATCATATTGCTCTCTGTTTTGGTTCTGAAACTGCTCTGTTTCGGGTTCTTTCATGACCACTGACAAGCGTGACGTTCCGCTCTCTTTCGGCAAATTCAACAAACTTTCCTTTTGATGTTTTGAAACTATCAGGCTTGGGTGTGTTCTCTTAGGTATGAAGATCAGGATGAAGCAACACATCAAACTGAGCTGTCGTAGATACACGAAAGTTTTAATTCCTGAGGAGGACCGGCAACCGAATCGAAGACCGTATAACGTCATTGGCAATCGGGGGATGTACGGCACTGAGATCAAGCCTCAAGGTGTTTGCAGTTTTGCTTTGTTATCACGGCCATTGTTTACTATCGAAAACATTTGAATGCTCCAGTTGTAACTGATTGGTTTGCTATCATGGCCGTTGTTTACCGAAAAAAACATTTAAATGCCCCAGCTGTACATAACTAAGCAAGTTTTGAGTGCAAAAGAATCACTCCACAGCCACACCAACGTTTCAGAATCTTTCCAAAATGCGCGCCAAACCAAATCTTCGCATCCGGGCTGTATCCATTTAGCACGGCAGCCAAATGCTCAATGATCACATAAGTGTCGTCATCGGCTTTGACGAACCAATCGAAGTCACTACCGTAATGCCGATGGACGTAGGATAGAGACTCTTTGGTTTTGGCCCAAAGCCAGGAGCGACCCGTGGAGGTGTTGAGACTAATCTGGAAGGCTTTGAAATTGATTAATCCTCCACTCACAGAGCGTTGACAACGTTTTTCAGTTTTCTTCGTCAAGGAGCCAAAAGTACACGTTGCCGTAAATTCAGGCAGCAACCACCTCGCGAGGATCGAATAACACAAGTCCAATCCTTGTTTATGTGCACTGCCCCCAAGATTGAACGCGGTCGAGAGGTTCTTGACCAGCAGCTTTACCCAGCATAATAGTTACACTGGGTTGAATAAATTGATGTCATCCGGAGCTCTATGTCAAACCAAAAAGGCAGATGACCAGATCACGCCTTGCACGAACCCGATCCACCACCAAGTTCGACATCAACGAAAGCGACTGATCAAATTCCACTTGCCGACGGTAAATCCGGATCCTCCAAATCCGAAATGAACACAAATCTATGACATCTCTGTGCCCACGTGTTGCGCACATGCCTGGCGCGGCGCTCGTGATTCTCACGTCCGGTCATGATCACACAAAAGATGCGATGGCCTCCTTGTGGTACGGAGTGGAGGGCGTAGTCGGAAATTGAAATGTTATGAGTGCATAATACATCGCTTTTATCATTCGATAGGAAATAAAAAAATATACAAACTTTTTTCTTCCAACATTGTTGAAACTTCTTTATATTCGTTTTCCATTTCCACATACTCATTTGAATCCGGATTCTCCGGTTCACGATTGAACGCGTGTCGCGGTGGGCTGTCGCAGAAAATGCCTGAGACTTATCTATTCTTTTGAAAACAAGAAATCGGTAAAATATTGCAAGAAAAGACAAGCTCAACCGTTATAGCCACCCAAATTCGATATCAACATTCCGGCCAAGCAACCGAAACAGAATCGCAACACATGGGTGATTGTTCGATCGAGGGATCGTTTTCGCGTCCAGTGAATGGGAACGAGCATCATTTTGAGATTGAATGACGATATTTAAAAAACGTTCATTCAGAAATCACGACTGAATGGTTTGAGCTCCGTTGACATCATTAAGATTAACGAAAAATGCTGATTATTCTGCGAAGCCGGAAGTTGTTATTGGCGCTCTCAACATACTTTAGCGTTTCCAAAATCTGCTGAAATACTTTTGGATTGGATCATCGGTCCAAACCATCGTCCACAAGATAGAACCTTAACCGCAGCAGAATGTTTGTTTATTCAGCAATTAGCACACTTCATGAGCCACTTCATCCAATACAGCAGTATTATAAAACATCATCTATTCACAGTATGATCACACACAATCCGGCCAGCAATCGCCAATGTCCGGTTCCTGAAAATGCGTGGCCATCTTAGCGAACAGCCAGTGAACGAAACTCTCCTGATTCGCTCGTGTTCGCTCTTCGTGTGCAACGACCAATCGTAGGAATTCACAATTCACGGAGTGACCAAAGCGATAGTCCCACGATCGACGCAACTCCGGGTCACATTGGTCACCCCGCGGCGATTTCTGGAATGATGCAACTGGATTATCTTTAAGTTCATGTTTATGTTCACGTCTTGTCATGGTTTATATTCATGTACATCACTGTTCATTTTCATGCTTCTCATGATTTATGTTCATGTGTGTCATAGTTTATGTTCGTGTTTGTCATTGTTCTAAACATGTATTTCACTGTTTACATTCATATTATCAGTACTCATGTTCATGTTTGTCGCTGTTTAAAAAGTTCATGTTTATCTCTGTTCATTCTCATGGTTTGTGTTCATCTTTGTCACTATTTGTATTTTGGTTTTGTCCATATTCGTATTAATCACTGTTTATGTTCATGTTTATCGTTGCTCATGTTCATGTCTGTCTTTGTTTACGTTCACGTATATCACTGTTCATGTTCTTGCTCTTGTTTATACCTTTGTTTCACCAACAAGTCGCCGTGGCTTTGGGGTCCTGTGTCATACGTATCCAACGCACAACCCCTGGGCATGATAACAGGATGGTTAATAGTTCCCTGAACTCTTCACTCAGTTGATCAAACCCGCTGAAATTCATAGGTGATATAATTTGGGTGCATCGCAAACCATAAACAGAAATAAACAATATCACCACTCACAGCCAACGTCCATTGCGCGTAGTCGAATTGCACCAGTTTCCAGCCGTGTTGCATGAACATTTCCGGGCACCACAGATCCCGAGTCACGAAACGGTCTATGACCCAGGCGTGACCACGACGTAAGATCTGATACCATGCTTGGAACACTCGAGTTTCCACTTTTCTTTTTTATGTGAAAAAAAACTTATCACACCTTGATATGTGGCCATTTTCGTCGGGCGCCGATGCCCGTTTTGCAGCACGCTGAGTATTTGAAATATTTGGCCCAACTGGTCGTTTCGTACCTGGGTAACAAACAAACAACTACTTATACGCTGGTCAAAGTTAATGGTGTCGGCAGCCACAATACCAATACAACTCTGCTGTCACCTCCTTTTGGTGCACGTGTGGCTATTGTGTGCTGGGCACTGACGATGCCCTGATGCACACCTAGGACCAAACACTGCTGCAGAATTCAAGACATGCCACCCATGGGCATAATGAAAGCCATACAATCGGCTGTAAACTAGATTAGGCACACCAAAAGCATGATCATGAAGCCAATATGATCAAAACCAACCACAATTTCTCACACAACTTGATCCGGTCTCGAGCACCAGGCACCAATGTTTTCAACAGTATCTGCTGCAACGCTCCATTATCCCACGAATGAGCTGCAGTGTTTGGCAACAGAAACTCGTAATTTGCCCATCCCATCAGATAACCGTGGGCGTAGTCAGTGTTCTTGGCCAGGTAGTTACCGGCGGCAACCTGAAATTTGGGATCATCTACCCGGAAGCCTGATCTTTTCACTGTCCAGAAACCCTGTTGTGCTTTGGCCGCTCCCATGTCATGACGCACTTGGTGATCGAATCGAATGTCGAATATCGGATCTCATTGAAGGAAACGGGTCTCTTTGTTATCCTGTCCATAAGTGGTGAGGTTACGGCAAAAATATTCTAGCGATGCTGAAAGTCAGGTTTACAGAGAACTTTAACTAAATAGCAGATTTATTGCCAAACAAAACAGGTTGGGCACCAGTAATGGTTGAAAAACACACCCATTATGGTTCCACTTTCATAGAGGGTCACTGCTAGGCAGAGCGCCTTTGAAATGTCAATAACCTTACCAACCTCCCAGGCATAGAAACGTTCATAGTGCACGATGTCAACGTCTTCGTCCAAATAGTCCTGAATGCATTTATTCGGATTGACCACGCCCGTATCAGCGTCTAGAATCAGCCACCAATGCAGATCAGGGTTGGCGCGCATGTACGAAACGACTTTGCAGTGTTTGCGGAATAGAATCTGAAATAATAAAACGAAATCAAGCTTGGTGACTTCACGGTCTTGGTCAAGTCACGTGATGACCTTTTTTATCTCCGATGTCACTAATTTCGACCAGCGCATAATAAACTCATTCCAATGTCACAGTGCACGCAAACCACGATCAAAATAAGACATCTTTGCAGCAACCTGATCGTATTTGAGGCAATCCCTTTCGAATTCAGGGTACCGCATTGAGTCATGATCGGCCATTATCATCGTATAATTCATGCGCCTTGCGTAACATCGTAGTGTGTTCAGTGACAAGGTGTACAAGTGACCTGATCTTCCACGGAAATGCGTAACTTTAATTTAAACTGGTTAAAGTTCAGCAAAGTAAAGCAGCAGCCGCCCAACCTTCAGTGGAATTATCCCTGACATAGATAAAGATCACAACGTGATGATTCGGTGTTGTGGTGCCACAAGGCAGCTGTCCTCCACCGCGTTGACCGTTGTTCATGCCCAAATACGTGCTGTTGGCGTGATGGTCGTCGTGCTGGTCAATTCTGGGTGGAAGAATTCCGGACTTAATATTACCTTACATTTACGACACGGTAACATCTGAACTGCGAATACTGTTGAAGGTCATGCACAGGTGAAACTTAACTCGGCTTGCCATCTTGACATGCACGCGATTAACGCACTAATACACAGAATGGTGAGTCACTTGATGGAGAAAAATCCCATCAAACAAACCTGTCATCGACGAAAGTTCGAAGTTCGGCCACCAAGTCTCTGGGGGCGTAATTGGCGAAATGATGTTTCACATAGAGTCTGATGGACAGGGCAACGGTGAGCGTGATTAGGCCGATTCGGGCATAGAATCGACGACGGTACTTGGCTCGTTTGATCAGTTTGCCGATTGCCGCACAAGAGCTTTGCGTTCCGTTGGTATAAATTGTCATTTTCAGGTGCAATTTAGATTTTGCGAAGTATATTCTGCGGTTTTATTCGAATAATAACAATCCAGCGTGAAACATCACGAAACGGGGTTCACTTTTTGTTCCGCACGCTCAATTCTCTCCTCAACCCTTTCGTACCAAAGACCCAAATATTTCATAATCATAATTTTCAATTTATTCATCGCCAAATGCGTTGCGTGGAAGGCGATTGGGGAGAATTTTCGGCCGCTTTTCTGTCGAAATTCGCATTTTCGTTCGCCCACCCACGGCGCCATCGGACATTGCACATCGTAGCCACACGCAAAGACGGTCGGGTCGGCAAAGGCTGCAATCAGATGCAGTCCATCTTGCTTATAGTGACATGTACTGAACCCGGCATTTTTGGTCAGGGAAAAATATTCTATGACAAACAGGACTTCATTATACATATACAGTACATAAGAGGAGGGTCATTAAAAGAGGGCATACTGCATGGTGCATTGTGAAACGTTTTGGGTACCAAGCTGCTGGATCAGTTTGATCTTGCCTTGCTTGGTTCGCGCGACCTTTTGTGGGTCTTTCTCAATATTTGATGGTACTACTAATTTTGGCCAGACCTGATGTGCCGGCTCTCGTGTTTTGTTGGATTTTGGGCTAAAAGAGGTCATTTTATGCATTTGTCTACGACCATGCCACCCTGAATGCAATATATCCCGTCCGATCTGGCAAGTTAGTCAGTGTCGGCCTGGTTAGTGCTTGAATCGGAGACGGCCTGGGATGTCGCAGGCAGTTTTGGTCCCGTTTTGTTTCATACTCATGTTAAAATTTTCAAAAATTGGCGCAAAACGAATTAAGGTCAACTCACTGTGAAAATCAGATTCGTAGTCAGATATATTTGATGGGTGCTCAAGTTCGATATTCTCAGATTTTTTCAAATATTGCGCCACGGCCCAATTTATCAGTGATTGATCTCGTTTTTCATTGAACGAGGCATTTTTGTAGTGCCCGGCTGCCGTTTTGAAGAGAGTTTTCGTCCAATTGGTTGCTCGTACAATGTAGAGGCCACCGTTTATCTGAAAAATGTTCCAAAAAGTAGTCATGGTCGTCAATAAAAAGATAAGAAACGCATGGAGTACCTCTTTGTTGTTGCTGTCAATTGTCATGTACGCCGACAATTTCGGCTTCGATTCAAAGATGGCGGCAACATGTTCGTGAAACCTGTGATTAATAAATTGCTGTTTTTGTACATTTTGTGAATTTCGGCGAAATTGAAATCGTTATTAAAATATATGTAGCTCACCGATCATTGATGAAGACCACGTCCAAGTCAGTGAACACGATTTTCAGGTCTCGTATGCTGCCCCCGGGTTGGCAAATCGGATTTTGTGACGATTCGGTGAAGGCGCAGACAGTCTTGTGAAATCCTCCCTCGTTCTTGATTATGCTCTCTGCAACACGGGCAGAACATTGGTCTTCTTCTGCGTGATCTGATTTTTGGAGCATTTTCAATATGCTTTCTGAAGCATCCAATGCTTCCCGCAATGTGCAGCGCCACATATGCGCGCAGGTACTATCTGATGTTTCAAGTGGCGTCTGAACTGGAAGTCAAACAATCTTGAAGTTCTTGCTGTTGATTATCCGAGGTCAAAGTGTACACAACTACACGACTGACATGCATTGGAGGAACTTGACGTTAACAGGTTTCCGCATGCATGCATAACGCAGTACCAGCGTTACGTTACTTTACTTCTCTAGTATTATTGCACTACCTCGCTTGTGGTCAGCTTCGCTAGAGTACACAGAACTGCAGCACAAAATCAACAGCGTGTGGCGGAAATACCAGCCCATGCCCACTACCACACCGCAGCATTGTACAGTATACATAGGTAGATTTCATAACGCACGCACGCACGCCTCGTTCACTAATTAATTGAGTGTGCACTATTCTTGCTGTAATACCAAATTTTGCATCGTAACACCTTGTTCACCCTCCCAAAATTACCGCCTCCATTGACCTTGATAACTCAGGCAATTTCAACCACAAGAATTCCCCCATATTTGTATACGTATACTCACCAATTATGTCCCAGTAGATCTTGAGTCGCATGGCAGTGTAGTAGACGTAATCAGCACCGAAGAAGTTCGCATTGATTCGGGGTCGTGTCTGGCGGGCTGGTGGCGTCAGAAGTTCTTCAAGTGGTGCACCTTGTTCAGCGTACACCTTGACCAAATGGAGTATTCGCTCTAGTATATTGTGCTCGACGTTTTCGAGTGGCACCTAAGGACATCGTCAAATCGACATCTATGCACCCCGTATCACATTTCAAGGCCCGATGCGACTACCCTTATGGTACATCAGGACAATGACAGGTCCTGTTTCGACCCGATTTTGCCACGGAGTTGGAACACTAGTCGACTAGCGCAAACACTGGTCTAGTGTTGCCAAAAATAGAGCTTCCATCTATCGTAAAATACGGCTGCCCCAAGAACTGCTTTTGTTCTGCCATATGTACGTGGTGAAACCGTTTCAAATTTGACCACGTGTCTTAGGCTTAGGCATCGCTCATCGTCCGGAATTCAAGTCAGAAAATAATCGGAGGTCATCTCTGATTAGAAGGGCCAAAGTTGATCAGACATATTCAGTTGCATGCAGATTCCGACGTATTGCAGACTCGTTAACGCATCTCGTCGGGTTTCGTCGTCAACACAATACTGTGCATATTTCTGGCGCTCACGTAGTATTGGTATGACCACACGAGATCCGACGATATGAGTAGCCAAGATTGCCGTAGCATGTTCAGACACGATGCGTTCCACAGGACTCAGTCACAAGATCAAGAACTGTACGAAAGTTTGATTGACAACGTATTACTGGCGAAAGCTGCGAAAAAACGGATACCTACTTTGTCAAATTATGTCGTCAAATAAAGTCGTCGAACACATGAGCCCCAAATGAGCTTGAAAATAACACATTTGTGATTTGACGACAAACTGTGACGACATGATTTGACGACATTACAATAAGCCGAAAAACAAAAAGCAACCGTACCCAGTCAAGTGGAGCTTTATACACTCGTTTTTGCAAGAGCAGCGGCGTCTCAGTGTTTTTCGCCACTAAGACAAACTTCTTCAGAACAGGATCCGTCATCAGAACCTCTTTAGCGTCGCTGAACAAAAAAGAATACCATGATTTTTCAAGACGACACAACCAAAACGAAAAAAGTGTTGGTAATACAACCTGTACACTCCACCATTCAGACAGATGACCAGAAAGCTGCGATAATTGTTTTTGAGCAAAAAGTAGGCGAAATTGACCAAAAGTGCCGAGTCCAAGCTGTCTATAACGCTGACAAAGATGAAAGGATGATCGACACCCAGAACTTGGCCAAATGATTGCGCGATGCTGAAAACGATGGTGACTTGAAGCAAATACTGAAGTTATGGGAAGTATGTACCTACGTACCTATAAGTATGGCTGTTTTGGGGAACAATGACTTTTTTGAAAAATAGTAACGTGCAAATAAAATTAAAATTAAGCATTCCGTTTGAGGAATGTCATCAAGGATCACCATGAGCATGGCAATGACGATAATGACAATGTGTCCGATTTTTTTTGCAGAACTCAATCGTAGGAGGGGTTGCACTTCGCGGTGATCTTGAAAACTTGTAATGATTGTGCTGAAAGCCTGACCAACGAACTCTGTCACATGTTCATCTTCAAGCCAGTAGTAGTCTATCGTGCTCATCACGCCCCACTCACTGTAACGAGTGTTGGGGAATGTCACCAGCCTGTAAACAAATATTGCTATTATGCTGCGTGGCTCAGTTGGTTAAACGTTGTCAGCATGGTGTGGTGAAAGCAGTGATTAGCGAGTTCGAAGCCCATATCATAACCAGACCAACCATGTAAAACGCAACATGTACAAACACAAGAAATTCAGGTAAACGCTGTAGTCATATGGCTCGCGTTGTGTTGCGTGATGTTTCAACCTGCTTGTGCGTTGCATCTGTAAGTTTCAATGACTCTTACATTCTTGCAAAGAACTTGAAACTTGGGAAATGGAGGGCCCCTTTCAGTATATTTTCTAACGCTGTTTCAGACGTCTTCCTGATACAAAGTCCACGTGGTCTTCTGCATAAAAACCAAGGTCAAATCCAAATGACTGAGTGCCCAACTGTACCGAAAACCAATTAATTAGTACAAAAGCTACAACACTTACTTCTTCTTCCTCCCTCATTCTCTGTGCGTTGTTGTTGGCAAGAGATGTCTTTGTGGCAAGAGCCACTTTGCCTCAAATACTGTGCATAAAAACGCTCCTATTGGTAGATTGGCGGCCAGCCGTTTGCAATAATACGCACATTTCATTACGCACACAGGCACAACACAAAGCGCATTAACCAATTAACCGTCGTGTGTAACCAAGGTCTCTTCTAGACACCACTTTGTCTTACGAAAGTGCAGCACTTTGTGGATTTTGCATATTGCGAGAACGTGGCACGTCAGGTATGTTATTGAAAACCAACAATATGAGTGTGGGGGAGGTAAATTTCGTCCATCGCATGTGAAGTGTCATTAACGCACAAGTGGTCAAAATTATGCAACAATGCACACATGATGCGTGAAAATCTTGACGACTAGACCAGGAAGGAGGAATGCAACATCAAGCTTGAGCCTCTGAAACATTCAATAAGTCAATACGATAATCAGATCACAAAATCTGATCAGTCTGTTCGATCGATAACAATTTCTTGTCAGCAAGTGTACGCCCAATCACTGACGGATGCCAGAATCCCAATCGTTTCAACATTTTGATTTTATTCGCGTTGCCCATCACATGAGTGGCGTGAAACATCAAAGGCAGCCGGCCACTCAATTGTTCCTGTTGTATCAGCCAACATTTGCCGCGCAAACATTTGATGTCCCAACCGCAGGCGAATTCGGTTGTGTTCGCCACGGCTGAAACATCAAGTTGATTAGAACGGGTTGGAAAACAAACTTTTTTCGGTCATTCAAACATCGCGCACTAATTTCCCTCGTTGCAGAAGCACAGGCACTTGAAAATTGGGCGAAGAAAACGGATCTGAGTTTGCAACATTAAGCGTTAGAAAACACGGCTGTCTGTTATCATGCTCATCGACGGTACATACGTATACAATGCGCCGGTCCGGCTCGAAATATTTATTATCACAAACATCTAAAAATTGAATTATTTAAGAAAACGCACCATAATGAACTTCGCCCTGATCCGTGATGATCGTGCTTTCCAGCTGCCGTTGTCTTTGTATTTCGCTTTGTCGTTTGTGTCGAACCCTGAAATACAGGATAATTTTCCCACTTTTATCAAACTTTATAGTTTTTAACTCGCGATCACGTGCGTTGCACGGCACCTGTTCATCTGATGTTTCATGAGTGCGTAGTTGAGCAGCGATTGATCACGTTGACCGGCCGCGCCCTGGTCAGCGAACAGGCGCAGACTTCGGTCGAATAGCTGACTAGTGAACTGGCAAGGACGACAAATGTAGAAGCCGCCGTTGATCTGAACGAAACTTTAGGGATATAAAATGAGAATGCTGAGAGCAATATTAGAACTTGGTATTGGTCGCACAATGACTTTATAAGAGTTGGTCAAATTTTTTTCCTGAATCGTAAAGAGGGAAAGTGACGGGGCAGTGACGTTGCGCTGCGCGATCGCACACAAAACATGCCGTCACCAAAATGTTTCAGACCCGCAGCAACGTGGGTGCTCTGCTGGATTATTTTCAGGTGAAAATGTTTTGTGAGAATCACAAATAGCACAGTGGTTAAGAGTGATGAACATGAAAATCAGGATTCATTTGATGAATTCTTATGGTCATTTTGGGCGACCAATATCACACACGCCCAACATTTCAAATTGAAAAAAGGCTAACACAAAAGTTGACATAAGCTCCAACGAGACCGCTGATGTTTCATTCAGTTTATGTTTCGTTGAACCTTTACTGCTATTTTGTATTGATCGGTTATTGGAAAGCAAACTTTATTGCCGCTGATAAATCCGGTGAAGCTTTTACTTTTCACAAGAAACATTTTCCAATCCAGAACTGTGGGATGAACGTGAATCGTTTGATTTGCATTGCACTAACCTCTTTTGTATTGCTGTCCGCCGACAAATACATTGACAATCTGTGATTCTCCGTGAACTGCGCTTCGACATGTGTGTGGAAATCGGGCTGAAATCTTGCACAGTCAGAGAAACAAGACTTCATGAAGAATAACAAGGTGTTTCTAACCTGCAAAATAACGACGTCGGTATCTGAGAAGACAATTTTCAGCTTTCTCACCCCGCCACTCTTCAGGCGACACAAATATCGCGATGGAAAGTGCGTACAGATTTCAGAACGCCACTGTCGGCTGTCCGTGAAGAGGCTTTCTGAAACTTTCACCAGGTTTGCTTCTGTTGATTTTCATTTTACGGACAAGAAGAATGAATAATGAGGGCAGCTTGCGATTTGCCTATTTTTAAGCATGCTGTGATACATGTATCTGCGCTCTAGCACAAACACAGGACAACAAATAACAAGATCAGACTGGCCCTGCCTTGATCAAGCGACGTTTTTGAATCTTTTATTTGAATTCTTTCCATTGAATTCTACCAATTGTGCTAGATCGACATGAAAGTTTGCAAAGAAGCACTCACTTATCAAATCCCGGTAGACTTTCATTCGATGCGCGGTGTAGTAGATGTAGTCCAACTTGAGAAAGTTTGACTGTTCGGTTTTGTTGTCGGACAGAATCCATGAGTCGGGTGCCAGCACAACATGATGTTTCAAGGTGATATGATTGTGAACGGACTGGTTGATTAGCAGGCGATTGAAGTCGTGGTTGAGGGCGCGATGCGAATCACTGCAATCGATAAAAGATTGCATAAATCATGTACATCTAATCCATGGTGTAACGCGTTCCTAACTGATTGCTTGTGCATACAACCACACATTTTGACCCGCAGCAGTATCGTTTTGGAAGAATTGTGCTGAAATGCAGTCTCTATGTTTTTCATCCCCAGTCAACACCATACGCGTCTGTTCAAAACATGCGTGTGTTGTTCAGGTAATCCAACGAGGTCCTGGGTCCCATTAACCAACCCTTAGCTTCGATTCCGTAATTTTGTTACTGTAACAAAAACTCACAAGTACGCGCGATGTCCCAGACAAACGACAATAAAACTCGTATAGTTGTTTGTGACCAAGTAATAGACCCAGTTCCGCAGCAAGTCGATATCGACTGCATCAATAATGGTGATAAACACAAAATTCTGGTTGTTGGATAAAATTCGGCCAAATTGATGGCTAAGTGTTCGCAATTCCTCGAAATCGGAACTCGATTGATTTAAATCGGCTAACATGACACCGTTATATTGATTTTGAGTCTCCGGATATGTCAAAACGACGCACAAACGACAAACCAGACCCAATATGGCCAATCGGAACACTAGATCGGCCCGTTTTCGAATGTGCCGTGTGTTTCGAACGATGAGGGCACAAAAGCGATAGCAGGCGGTTCGTCGGAGTCGAAAACGAAGCATTTTCTCTCAAATCTTGCGAATAGAATAAAGTCCTTATGCATGTGTAAGTTCTGTACTTATGTATGTTTACCTTGACGGAACACGCTCGCGCGCAACGTCAAACTTCAATTAACCAACTGCACAACACACGCAAGTTATTCTGCTCATTTGGCCGCGCTTTCCCACAATCTGCATGATAATGGTCAATATAGTAGTGCGAGCGCGCACATACGGTTATTCCAGAAATATTACCTAACCAACTATGCGTTCAGCGACTTTGGGATCTTATTCCACTGTGGGTATCGGTTTCGGTTGCGATTTACGGGTGCAATCAAGCCATGCCCCATTTCCGATATAAATTGTGCGGTCGGTTTTGATTGGTCATGTGGGCGTGCACCAGTTTATCGTCAGTCCGAAAACACAAGATGGGCACGTAATCCACACAAGACGCTGGCGCTCTGCACTCCTGAAACACCACTGCTTCTGTAAACGCAAAACTCACTCCAATTCTAGACCGTCTGATGTTTCACAGGTATACAGTATGCAATTGCTCACCCTTACAACGTACCAGCGTGCGTTTGTCTACGCACTAGTTGCGTGCTGTATCTATTGGCGTCAACGTATGTCATCTACGAATATCAGCCACGACCAGCTGTACCCGATAGTGCACTTGATCGGTGCGTTCGTCAATAGACGACATTTGGAGCTCATTGGAGTCACCAAGAAGTGGCCACTTGCACTCGCGAGGAATATTGAGATGTCGATCCAGATAAACGGTTAGGTGATAACAGTTTGCGTATGTAAAAAGTCATTATTTGCCTTGTTGTCTCAGGCACACGCCTCGTGCTGACATTCGACGTCTTCGACCTGACCATCGGCGATAAATTCGAGCCATCATGCGATTGGAAGGGATACCTGTACCGAACCGAACTGCTTCAGTCGACTGTCGATTCCAATGCCGAATTGGTATCGCTTCAATCGCTTGCCGATTCCGTAATGATGTTGAACATCAATCCACCCAACCCGGATCATCAATCAATCATTTTATCTATCCCTGAAACATCGGGCAATCAAATTACAACACAATTATCCACTTGTGTCCTGCCGATCTACTTGGGTACAAATTGGATCGAATTCTGTCAATTTATGGAATCGTGGACACATTTCGAAGCAGATCACTTTATCGTGATGTTCAGCTCGTTGACAAGTGAATACCGACAGATGATTCGGCTGTATGAACGCACTGCACCAGTCAAATTGATTGGTTGGGTTATTTTTTATCGGCATCAAAAGTTGATGATCGATTCGGATCGAATTATTGTAGTTAAGTGACCTTCAGTATTTTTAACGGAGGGGGGCGGTTCTGGGGGTAAAAACTTGTGGCATTGGTAATTATCGAAATATTTTTACAAAAAAGGTCAAATTCGACCCATCTCGATCACCAATTTTGGTATCAAGTTCAGTTTGTTTACTCTTTGAATGAGTGTAACATGACACCGTCATTTGTTTTGCAGATTTCGGCTCGCTGGAAATCGCTGTCTACAGTGCTGGTCACGAAGTTGCACTGAACCTGTGTGTGCGATATGGTAGACACTCGGAATGGTACGACTTTGGTGATGTTGCACTGCAAATAGGCATATACTGTACTCTCTCCACAATGAACCTCCCTGTAGGTAATCCTCTGGTATGTAATATATAGTGAAGGAATTTTTGGTCCCCTTCTACCGTTCACCTCCTAATTACTGCTCAGTGTGGTGAACGTCCTATGCATAGCGAACAAAAATTCCCGATCGATTCACTATACGGAGAGTTGGCTGTACACATGCACCATATATTGGTCGCACAATGACTATATGAGAATTCATCCCCCTAATTTTCCTGCATTGAAAAGGCGGATATTTGGCATTTTTTTCAAATTGGACCAGGTTTTGACAAGAACTTTGCATGCTTATCAGTGAGAAGAATGAGAAACACACGTGTGCAGAAGTTTCACCCTGAATTCTACGCAACCGAAATGGTTCGGGCTCGGGTTACTGTAGCCACGTATTACACGCTTTGTGTGTGAAATCGATCACAGCACACACACGTTGATCACTCCCGATAAATAAAGCGGGAAAAGAAAGAGAAAATAACTCCTTGTCAAAACCTGATTCAATTTGAAAAAATCGCCAGAAACCCTCCTTGCCGATGTAGGAAAAATATGGGGATGGATTCTCATATAGTCATTGTGCGACCAATACCATCGTAGGATGGCCCTGTTCGATCTCGATGAACTACTAATTTGGCGCGACCCTCAACGCATGTTGTTAGATTTCCTGAATGGTCAAGGCGAGCAGGACGATGAGCGAGCGCATGTGTACACTTTCAAGGTGCGTGATGTTTCATGCGGGTCACTTTGTGTTGCTCGACGATCAGATTCGTCAGCCTAGAAAATGTTTCGGCCCATGGGTAAAAGTAGGCCACATTTCTAGGCTGAAATTCAAATTCAAATTCAAATTTTATCTGCAAGCTTACGCGAAGACCTTCACAAGATCCGGAAAAACCCTTAAAATAAAACAGTGTTAATAACAAAGAATGTGAACATGAATGAATAAACGACAATGGAAACGCACCGGTGAGATGAGACCAACCAAACGAGCCAAACTAGCACAACCAACACACAACAATTTCAGCAACGGATGACGAGAACGAGAATACGATTTTAAATATTGATGATGATCTGAAAGCAGCAACCCAGTGACTGAGGAGATCAGTCAACGACGGCTGAAAATTTTGAGTTAATGTGGCAAGAAACTACGTCTCGACCACGTGAGTTTAGTTTAGTTTTAAAGGCCGCAATTGAGGCAGCAGAGACGACGCCCTCTGGTAGCCTGTTCCAGAGGTCCACGACACGATAGGCCCAGTACCCGGACAAGTCCGCACCCGCGCCATGGACTCGACACAAACTGTGGGAGTGCCCTCGGGTTGGGCGGCCGGTGTCACGAGATGGAAAGAAGGATTCCTTGGTTACCCCAGGTATGTGACCGTGAATGACCTTGTACACAAGCACAAGATCGTTCACGGTCCGGCGCTAAATTAGGGGGTCTAAATTTAGGGCATGCAAACGCTGTTGGTAAGACAGTGTCTGCATGCCAGGTTGACTGTCTGCCAGGCTGCCAAATGATTGACTGTCTTTGATTTACTGTGATAACATCGATATTCACAAAAATTGTCCAGTACAGCTGGCTGAAATTTTCGCGATATGACCTTAGGCTCGCCTGTCTGAGTTGTGTGCTCATTAGTTGTCGGAGACCACCTGTCACGCTAACGGCAAATTCTGAAAAATCCCCCACACAAAGAGTAACATGACACTTTGACCATTAGCGTGGCGATCAGAAAGTCTCCTTCATTCAGAGCGCTGTCACCACACACCCTCAACCATCCTTCCTGCCCGAGAAGTACGGAATGCATCCAAGACCAGTCCAAATCAGCACCGTATCAATCAATTTCGATTATCTGACCGACCTCAAAACATCCTACATCGATTCGGCACGTGCCAAGAACATTGTTCGACCGCAGTCAGTGGACTTGGTCCATTTTCATTCTGTGCTCAACCGAGGCCTGATCTATCGCAAACAACGACAACTACCAAAAGCCGAGGCCTTCATTGCGCATCTCAGGGTCTACAGGGGTCAGGTGTATAACTTGCAGACGAGCAGACCCCTGAATCAGGGACACTTGGCGAAGATTATGAATCGGTGGGTCTTGGTGATGTATCATTCTCTATTGAACTCTGACCGCCTAGCTTATCAGAATATTGCTGGATCAGTGCATTGCCGGTAAATTCTCTTAAAAATAGAATCGTCACCTTTGATTTAAATGTTCGCGGGCACAGCTGATAGACGAGTTCTGCACAGCCAAAATTAGTGTTATCAACAAAATAATTCAGAACTGCTAAAATCTCGTGCCCACAACACAAAGGCAGATAAGAGCCGTTGACGATGCTTGACACACAGCACGGTTAAATCACAATTGCAGCAGTTTCGCGCGTCGTCTAAACACCAGCCAAGCATCGTATCCCGAACTCGAACTAGTGCCGTACCGTTCAGCAGCGTCTGCAATCGGCCGTCTACAGGAACTACAATGGCACAACAAACAGTCAATGTGTCCAACGCTGTGGCACGCGTTTGATTGCTGTCATGGAATTGTAGACAGTCAGGAATGGATAAAGGCCGAACGGAAGTGGAGGACCTATAATTTTGATACATAGGGGGATATAGCGTGTTTAATTCAGTTTGCTGTGCTCAGTGTCTCTCTGTATGTTTGGTTAAACGAATTCGGAACAAATAGTGGGACTCGAGTCCCAAAAATTCGTACTGCGCTGCACCGATAATTGTGGACGAAATTAATTTAGCAGCAACGTGTCCTCGATCAAAGCAGATCAGATATTCTCACTGCTTGCGACAATCAAACGTGGTAGTCGCTATATGTCATAGTGAAAATGCAAGAAGTTGGCAAGATGCCAATAAGCAATGCTCTGCTCTCCGAGAGCGAACAACATTTTCGGTCGGTAGTCTATTTTCAGCCGACATACTGTAAGCTTGACTGAGATGGAAGCATAGATCGATGGAAACCTGCGGCGAAAGCGATACGTTTTATCGATCAATTGGTTATTTTGATAGATTCTCTCAGTTATTGTTGATTAATTGATTGATTAATTAAAGCAATCCATTGACTGTGTGACTAACGAGAACAGCTGGTTGGCCTCTGGATCGGTCGGCGAGTTCACGACAAACAACCACATCAACTGAATGCATTCATGCGAAATAAGGCAAAATAGGCAACCTCGAAATATTTCACACCAGAGATCGGAAACGGGCCGGGTAAAGTCGGCCGGCCCGGCCCTGTCGGCGAAAACACCGGCCCGGCCCGGTGGAGGGCTGCAGGTCGGCCCGGCCCGGTCAGCCAATTTTCAAAGGCCGAAAACTGAAAAAGTCCAAAAAGCTGAAAAAAATTCGAAAATTTTCTGCAGAATACTTGTTTTCACTGTGCAGCTAGGGGGAAGGGGTAGGTATTGATAGGTATGTAGGTACATTGACGCGCCATCCTGATGCAGTACGTGAGTGGCCGCCCCGGCTGGTACTGTAGTAGGTACATATATAATTTTTGGCTCAAAATGGTTTAAAATCGGTATTTTTCACTCCATATACAAAGTACATAGGCGAAAAATCGCGCGTGACGCGCGAAATTAGCGCTTAAGAGAGTACATTCTCACCAATATGTATGTAGACATAAAAATTTTGTTCCCGGATGACCCCCTAGCTCGGCCGGTCGGTACAGTGGGTAGGTGGATTGCATGCAGACTTTTTTGGTGGTACAGTAGGTTGATTGCAAATGCCTGGGTATGGGTAGCTACACTGCTGCTTCTTTCTTCAAAACGATGACTGAGAAGATCAAGAACTGGGAAATGTTATTGCGCGAAGCGCAAAAAGTTGGAAATTTTGGTTCAAAAAATGGTAATTTCGCTTGAATTTAGGCATACCGGCCCGGCCCCCCCCCAAATCTCCGGCCCGGCCCGGTCGACCAAGTCCAAAATCGCGGCCCGGCCCGCTGTCGATCTTTGTTTCACACGCCCACGATTTCTGTGTTGCTGTGAGAAGAGCTGACTTAGAAGCGAGCCGATCGAAGGGCTTGCTAGCTAGAAAATGTGAAGGAACACAGTGCTTCATTTGTGAACAAAAAATGAGAATAGGTTTGTATAAATGCCGAATTTACATAAGAAATTTGATTTTATTTTATTGGTTTGAAATCACTTCGTAACACCGACAACAACGGATTTTCAGAGAAACCTCTTCCTACCGATGAGAAAGGTTATCAGAACGAAAAAAATCAACCGTGAGTATTGTAGCTCTAATTTTCTAGAAAAGTTTTAGAACGACCACATTCGGTATTTTCGGGCACCACCCAATATCCTCACCGAAGAATGATGCCAAGTTCGGGGCTGTTCGCATTGTGGTCACGGTCTTGATTGTATTCGGTGTGGCTACAGGGCTCCTCATTGTTCTTATCATCATCACTGTGCTGCTGCAGCAAAAGTATGGCGGAAAGAGGCGAGGGGTCTTTCGGTAAGCAGTTTTGGGCCGTCAGACAGTCAGACAATCTGGTCTTGGACCGCTCGGTGAATCGTTGGTATTCGGTCATCATGCAAGTAAAGCTTGTGCGCACATTTGCTGTATCAGGGCATCATCAGTGCTAGACTACGCTTGACTTTGAGCTCGATTCCAGAGCAACAGAGAAAAGCAGCCGCCAAAGTGACAGTGCGAGCTCTAAGTCACCGATACCGATATTCGATGCATACGGGCCTGAAACATCAAGTCGCCCATCACCAATTTCTCCCAAATCAAAATGACCTGATTGAGAATAGCCCTGAGCTGAGTCTGTCTGGTGGACCGACACGGACAATCACCATGACCAAAGAGCAAACGAGCAAGACAATAAAACAAAAACATTGACTGTTGACCACATACACTTTGCAAATAACAGATGACATCAAAATATCAATTTCGAACAGTAGTTCCACAATCTATTTCAACACCATTTTAATGAATCCTACCCATAGCAAATACTATGGCTTCATTCGTTTGCTTGCTGACACTGAAATAAAACAAACCGTAATGATTGTTTGAGCTTTCCGTGCCTTCAGCTCCGCGTAAGGGCGTTTCATTTTCAAATTACTTGGCCTGATTTCTTCAAATTCCATAAATACCCGGTCCCATCATTCCGTAATCATGACACTCCTTCCCTGCCTACTATCACTGCTGATGATACTGTTTGAAACATCAGCTCATCACAGAACTTACTCTGTCCTACGATTCGAATGTCTTCGAGCAAACAATCGAGATGACAATATCACTGCAGCCTACAGAGACGTGGGTAAAAAGTGCTTCACTTTGGTGCGCCAAAATCTAACGCAATCGAAAGCTGAGATCTTCTGCCAAAACCGGATATTGCCCGAGTCTGCTTTGTTCCATCGCGGCACACTTGTCACCATTGAGACCGATGCCGAGGCATTTCTGAACATACTCATTGAGAACCTGGTTGGTCTCCATTTTCGTTCTTACTGTAATGTGGTCGACAGAGGTGCTTGATCATCAACGTACAAATAGCTCAAATATATAGTTGTCGTCAACTGCTACTTATGACTTGTTAGATAGCTGGACGGTACTGGAATATGAATGCCTGTTTTCAACAAACACCTTTTACAATTTGTTACAAAGTGAAACGAAGCGGCCCCTGGGATGGCTTTGCTGTTATCATGCCCTTCGAGGGTGAATAATAATACGTAATTGTGTAGAGAATGCGTTTCACGCCACAAAAAGTAATGTTGTTTACCATGATCTGTTATGATGGCATGGCGTATCATGGAGAGAGTAGAAGTTTGTAAGAGGAAGAAAAAACTGGCTCAGGTTTCCAGCGTGAGAGATGCAGCCCTTTTTTGGGATTATCTGTGTGTTTCATTAGATTCAGGGTAAGGCCTAAACCTAAGCCTAAGCCTAGTCGCAGGTCTAAGCCTAAACCTAAGCCTGAAAATAAGCATAAACTTAGGTCCACGCTTAAGTAAAGGACCGGGCTGGAGCATAGAGAAAATCAGTGAAAAAATCTAGAATTGGACAAACTTGGCAGGCTCTGCCTGGGAAGACCATATGAAATAAAAATAATAATAGTAAAACTAAATGTATTTCACACAGAGCTTCATGTGCGAACAAGCTCTGTTTGTCGGTGGTCGCCACGTCGATCATTTTGAATGGCAGCGAACCGGTGAAGTGATCGATGAGAAAGATTCGAGTCTTTGGGCGAATAATACCAGACCAAATAAGATCAATTCGGAGAATTCAATTTGTCTAACGTTTAACTGCCACCAAAATCGATTCATAGACCCCGGACTCGCTGTGCAGTTCTGCCAGAAACCGACCTATTTCGTGTGCGAAAATTTGGCGAAGGGTAACTTATTTTACTATTTGAGGATGGGCGTGTGGTTGAAGCATCGTTTGCTGGATAACAGCACTGAACGGTTCTGACTCTTGCGGTTGTTCATGGTGCAACTTTGTGACGCTGCTGCGATGGCCGACAAGCATGTCATCAGTGCAGTTCTTACCCAAATCAAAGTTGCAGTAATTTTAGGCCAAACACAACCACCGAAACCTACCACAATTCCGTTGACCACACCAGCCAATCCTGGCACAACAACGAGCACTAAAAACGACAGCCAAGCCAAAGATCTGAATTCCCAATCTTCAGACGGTTAGAAGAACTGTTCCGTTTTTATTCATGTTTTAGAAATTTTTAACAAAAATAGATTTTTTTGCAGAAAAATGTCCAGCCGGAGCCACTCACGAGCTGACGCATAATCAAATCTACATCTTCATTCTGTTGGTCTCAGTTTGCGGGCTGGAAATGACGGTCATTATTGGCATGATCGGAATTGGAATTTGTAGCAGACGTCGCACGAAAGTTAAAAGGTTAAATTATTTTTTTAAAAATTGATGTTTTACACTGACTTACCAAAATTCTCTCGAAGATTTAGCCAATCACAATCGCGTTCGATCAGAGATGTCGATAATGAAGAAGAAAAAAGTAATGAAAGTATTGGACAAGACAACGAAAGATCGGCCTATCAAACCAAGGCAGAACAGCGAGCAATCACCGTGACGAAACCAATCGAATCGCTGCATAAATCGTTGCAGAAAAGCAAAAGGCAACTGAAAAGTAAATTGACAAAAGCTCCGATTCAAACCGAAAATCAAAATGAGCTCAATGAAAAGACAAGATCGCAAGAACATGACGAAGAAGTGCGAAGCCACCATTCGGACGCTGTGTTCAGGGACTAGAGAATTGATCGATCGATATTTCGACTTCTTTCCTTAATGCTCGTCAAGAAAATAATTGTGATTTTAATGAATTGATATCTCGAACGGATTTTCTTGCCATTAATTACCTCAAAATGGAAAAATATTTAATGATTTATTGGTTAATTGCAACTTCATTATGTAAGCACAATTTTCTGCAAGTGAAACATAGTGCGGACTCCAAACTGTGGCAAATTTTGACGGACTTCATAATTTTTTAATATTGCAGCACACGTGCTGTCAGATTCTCACTATGGAAGTTCGTATTCCAGCGCAATAAAGCAAAATTTCGCAAGCAGTAATTTATGCACGTGGTTTGTTAAGATATCGGATGGTTTTGTGACTAATTGATTGCTTTCTGTGACTCGACACGCTTTTTCATGAATGCGCGGTTTTATTTCCAGTCGACAGCTCCAGTCTCATGAACCCATTCATTTACAATACTGATATTACCTGCTCACAGCTTCAAACACCATCGAACTTGCATTTGAACAAATCAGCCTGGTATCAGCTGACCGCCTAGTCTATCATTGCAGCACTAAAGTTGTTTTGAAATTGTTTTGAATTCAGGCGTGAATAATGAAACCGTTCTTTCGGCGACTAATTCAATATTGACCTAACAAAGTGGAACAGTGCACGTCCCAATATGGGCTCGTCTACTCCGTCACCGCATGAGTTGTGGGTGACAGACTCAGAGAAATTCGATGACAGGCAAACCTCCACAGACAACAGAATCATACTATTTTGTTCACTGCGAAGAATATTCACTATGTAGAGCACAGCTTGGGAGCATTACATCAATTTGGGGACCGATCATTCGCTTACTACGCAAAGGGATTAAACTATGTAGAGGTTGACTATGTGGAGGTTTGACGGTTCAGCATACAGTAGGCGCAGAACGCCAAACAACCAATTGGCAGACTCTCATATTTTTGCAAGTCTTCTTGTCGCGCATCCACGTCATCATTCAACTGTAGGCTTCTATAGTTTTTGGTTGTTTCAAACGAGCGGTTTATAAAATTTTATAATACGCAGATTCAAAGAAGAATGCGATGGGAACACAGCTACAGTACCAGCTGCAATTTTTGGCTGATTGAGGCCTGCGCCTGCAGAGCCTGCAGCGCCTGCAGGCTCACGAGCCTGCGCAGGCTCAATACAAAAGATAGCAGCCTGCAGGCTCGGCGCAGGCTTCGCAGGCCCAGTGTATAAGGCGGCCTTCACAATGCATGCGGGTTGCGGGTTGCGGGCCGATGTGGCCCGCAACCCGCACTGTGCATTGTGAAGACACAAGAAAGGCGGGTGGCGGGGCGCGGCTGGCGGCCCGACCCCGCCCCGCACCCCGCACCCCGCACGCAGAGTGTCCTTCACATCGCAGCGTGCGTATTGCGGGTGGCGGGCCAAATCGGCCCGCAACCCGCATTTTCTCGATTAGAACTGATCCTATTTTTTTGCGGGTTTGGGTCCTCAGCGCACGCTCGGATGGTTGATTTTTGTTGACCCATTGCTCAGGGAACACAGGTTTTCGACTCTCTATATGTTTTCGATGTTGCAGAATTCCAAGAACAGTGTGTCAAGCACAACATGCTTTATTTGCGCAAACAATTTGCATGCAAAATTTGTACAGCTTAGCTTAGCTTAGCTTAGCTTAGCTTAGTTAGCGGTAAATGTTTGCGAAATGCACAGACGAAATTTGCTTCAAGGTTTGATACTTCCCCATGTTTTGAAAATTTTTATCACCACTTGAAACTTCGGTGGTCTCCAGACAAGGACAATGCAATCGGTATTTGTTGGTCATCTTAAAATCAGTACACAATACTAAAACTCAATAGTAGATATTGGTCGCACAATGACCACATAAGAATTCATCAAATCATTCCTGATTTTCACATTCAGTCATTCTTAACCGCTGTGCTATTTATGACTCTCACAAAACATTTTCACCGGAAAATAAACCAGAAGAGCACCTATAAGCAATCCGCCAGCTCATGGCACTCCACACACAGGCTGCACGATAAATTACTGCCGTCAATGAGTGCATCTACTTTTCGGCAGCTATCCGTTGAAACATCCCCAAATTTTGCGACAGTGCATGTGCAGAGATGTGTTATGACAAGCAGCTTATGAAAGCCAGGTAATTTTAAAAGTCGGCCATCAAAGTATGGCACTCGCCCAGAGTGCACATCTTGTTTAGAAAATGGCGTGTGCTGCTGCATGCGCGCTATGTATAAAAGTGCCATGAACCGATGGATTGCCTATACATTGCTGCGAGTCTGAAACATTTTGTAGACTGCATGCCTTGTGTGCGATCGCGCAACGCAACGTCACTGCCCTGTCACTTTCCTGCTTCACGATTCAGGAAAAAAATTTGACCAGTTTTTGTAAACTTTTTGTGCGACCAGTACCTGAATAGTACCAGTACATGTTTTTCGAGGTCAGTATTGACAAAGAAGTGCTCATGAATGTTATGCTTTGTGACGTTTCCTAAACTCCTCTTCGCCCGCAACCCGCATTTTTTTGGTTTCACAATGCACCCGCATGCGGGCAAGGAACTGCGGGTTGCGGGTTTGCTTCAATTAGAACTTCTGGCCCGCAACCCGCACATTGCATTGTGAAACCTAGTGCGGATTCAATTTTTGCGGGCCCGCATTACCTCGGCCCGCAACCCGCAACCCGCAACCCGCATGCATTGTGAAGGCCGCCTAAGCGGTCGCAGGCGCAGGCTCATGAGCCTGCAGAGCCTGCAGGCTCTGCAGGCTCGGCGGATGCACAGCTACTTTTTGTGATATGTGATGTGATTGTAATTCCGTTTTTCTCAGTTGTTTGAAGCATTTGGCGATGTTGAGGCTGCGACATGCCAAAAACGGTGAAAGAATTAATGTTGAAACTGTCACAAAAACCAACATTTTATCAATATTCGCTGTCGAACAAGAAAAACGTTATTTTTCGCGTCCATATCAAGTTTCAGCAACAAAAACAGGTAGAAAGGTGATCATTCACAGACCAAACGTGCTAAAAAAGTATCCACACTAATGGCTAAATAGGAGATAAAACGCATAAAACATTATATTCATGATCCCTGTTTTTGTTTCCACCAGTTTTTTCATTGGTCGGTGGCGTGATTTGTGAAATGTGTGTGCATCTTGTATCTTTGTGCGAAAAACATGGGTACAGAATAACGGCTGGGTGCGCTTTGCTGTTTTGCTTTCGTTCAGGTGCAGGCCCTAATGCAGTGACAAAGCATAATTAGAAGTCACGTGATAACCACAGCTCAGTGCACAGCTCCAAACACACACACGCACTCAATGTTGCATATTACTGTTTTCATACACGAGCATAAGGGTGTTCTCATTTGCAACGTGGAACGCACAAACTCGTTTTCTGTTTTTGTCTGTATTGAAAAACGAAGCAAGAAATGCACCTTTTTGCGCAGTTCTAGATGCTATTTGAACTAACTTCACTACTGATCTGATATGGCTGAACAATACGCAGTTGTCAGGTTCGGTTCTGATGCTGAATGTCCCGGAGGCAGTTATTCGGCTGTCCCCAAGCGATTCATCCGCCTTGACGAGAATCAATCTTTGGATGTCGGACTGGACGTCAAAGTCGACTGGCCGAGACAACGAAAAGGAAAGAAGAAAATTGTTGTGTATGACGGAGTTGTTACTGTTATTACAGGCTCACTGTTATTATTTTATAAATTCCGGTTCTGAACAAGTTACTATCACTAGAGTGTGAGAAAGCGATCAACTGTCAGATCGACTCCACCATACTTGCAGAATCGCATTCCTGCCAGACACCTACGAAGCAGTCATGGTGCCGCTCAATGATGACAAACCGTCGGAGAATCGGGAGCCCCCCGTCGCAGACCAGAACATTCCACAACCGGTAATGCTCATTCAACAACAATACCCTCCATCACTCGAGTCGCCTTCTTCACAACAGCGACAGTATTACACCGGTGCACCACCTGGTCAGCAACCAGCTCCGTTGCCAGGCATCGACCAGCTGGTGCACACACCAAGTCATCGATCACGCGCTCGGGCTGTCCCTTTGCAAGAATCGGGTCAGATGAATGTTGATGAGGATAGTCCTGCGTCCTACAAAACTGTCAGTCAACGTCAATTGGTCTGGAATGCTCAGTATAATTGCTATATGACTCGATAATGCTAGAGCATTTGTATTTGTCTCACAAGATTGATTTTGAATCATCCTCAAGAAAACATGAACTTGATTTGTTGAAATATCGTCTCGTCTGCTCCTTTATCAAATTTATGATGTCAGTTTTTGAACATTTTATGGACAGAGTGCGTTTTATCTCCTATTTAGCCATTAGTGTGGATACTTCTTTTAGCACGTTTGGTCTGTGAATGATCACCTTTCTACCTGTTTTTGTTGCTGAAACTTGATATAGACGCGAAAAATAACGTTTTTCTTGTTCGACAGCGAATATTGATAAAATGTTGGTTTTTGTGACAGTTTCAACATTAATTCTTTCACCGTTTTTGGTATGTCGCAGCCTCAACATCGCCAAATGCTTCAAACAACTGAGAAAAACGGAATTACAATCACATCACATATCACAAAAAGTAGCTGTGCATCCGCCGAGCCTGCAGAGCCTGCAGGCTCTGCAGGCTCATGAGCCTGCGCCTGCGACCGCTTATACACTGGGCCTGCGAAGCCTGCGCCGAGCCTGCAGGCTCTGCAGGCTGCTATCTTTTGTATTGAGCCTGCGCAGGCTCTTGAGCCTGCAGGCGCTGCAGGCGCAGGCCTCAATCAGCCAAAAATTGCAGCTGGTACTGTATGTATATTGTAATTGGACACCATGTCAAACAATAGTATAGTTTGTTGCGTACAGTGTGTAAATTTCTAACACCTGTATGTGTCGACTTTGCTTGCAACCAAGGAAAAAACCAGCTTTTACATCATAAATCTTGTCTCTTACCAATGCCACTATCGCATCCAGATATTTATGGTTTCCAAATACTCATGCCCAGAACAGAACAATGATTGTGCGCGTGCTGCCCTGCTTGTTCCCTCCCCTGCTGTACCCTTGCGGCCAAAAGAATTTCACGCGTCGCGAAGGCTGCATGAATCCAGGCATCATGGCTGAGATCACCGATTACGTGTTCAAAGTGGCGAATTTGTCTTTTGAAGTTCGACCCGATTTGACGTCTCACTGCGCCGGGTTAGATTAATTGATAAAGGAATTGATTGGTTAATTTGATTTGTTACATTAATGACCAATTGTGGACTGATTGAGTCATTCACAGATTTGGTAGCAAAGTGAATGGCACGTGGTTGAACGGCACGATTTTGGCAGCGATCCATGCGGATTTGGTTGACACGAGTGCCTGGGTGATGGCACCAAGTGCATCCCGATTGCCTGATTTTTCCTTCTCCATGCCGGTATTTCAACCTGGCCAGGCCGAGATCTCGGTATGAAACAGCCGGTCATCCGGCAATGTCCTTGATTTTCGAGCAACAACCTTTGATTTCTCATTGAAACAGGTCCTGGTGCCAAAATACGACCTCGGCGATCCGGCGCCAGAGTTGAAAATGCGCAAAATCATCGACAATTTCCCGCCAGAATTGTGGCTGTATCTGATTGGATTGTTGTGTTTCGGCGTGATTTGTGAACTGATCATTAGACGCCTTTATGGATGTTCAATTCTGGATGGGGCACACACGAGCACACGACGATTGGGCATCAGTGGATTAGTGATCACTTTGGGTGAAGTGATGATTCGCATGTTTTTGGTTCTTCTGCTTGATACTATTTTGAACTGCGCACCGTTGGACGAGCTGATGCTTCACAAAGCGCATAAGTAGCGCTGCGTTTTGAGCAAATCTATTTCACAACGTTTCTTTTCATATTTTCAGGTTTCACAACATTGATCTTCAGCAGTCTCTACCAGAATACCTTGTTGACCGAGTTGCTAATTCCGAGCCAAAAGTATGTCGTGCCCACAGCGGCCGACCTGCCCGCCGCCATTAGTGATCATCTTCAACCGATATTTATGGCGCGAAAGTCCAACATTCAGAATCAGATCAACAAAGGCGAAACAGTTGCCATGCGAGAACTGCGGACAGCTGTTGATGGAAGAGAGGTTAGACGTACTTTTGGAAGCTGCACTTTTAGTCTCTCGCTTCTCAGGGAGTTGTGACCAGGCCAAACCTGACTATCTGCCTAACCACGAAATAACGGATATTTCATCGATTAAAATTGGTACCTGGCCAAGACGTAGGGCCGGTCAAGACGTAAGGTTCGGCGACACGTGGGGTTGGACAAGACGTAGGGTACAAGCGGCAAGACGTAGGGTTCACTGGACAACACGTAGGGTTCACTGGTCAAGACGTAGGGTTCATGAAATGCAAAAAGTTTGAAAAGTGGTAGGAATCTGCCATGCATGGAGATGTATTACCGTGGTTCAGTGCATGGCATTCACCCACTCTGTTTCAAGTCATATTGAGCATGGGATATGCACGATTGGACCGTTTTATCCGAAACATCGCAAGTTGTCAAAAATATGACATATACCCCTTACAAGGTAAATGTTCAATTAGCAAGCACGCAAGCTGAAATGAAGCTGGCACGAGCGTACCTTCACCGACGTCAACCATTCAGGTACCAAACAATTCCGGCTGCGATGCTGAACACATTGGTTGTACTCATTTACGTTAAGTTACTTAAAGTTTCGTTGGTCAAATGAGCGGTATACGCCCATGTGCACCTGACATGGTACATACATACATATGTACATATGTACATATACTGTATGTCGGTATGTGTTGTGACCTTGGTCTGTTACCACATGTCGACATGTACCCACACTCTACCAATCTATGTATACATACAGTATATACTACGTCAGGTGCACGCTGGCATACGTGCACCAGACAATGAAAGGGCGCCGCAGTGAAACCAAACCACAGCTGATGGTTGTGCAACATTATACGGCGGCACCTTCAAACAGTGTGCTGTACATTGTTCAGAATCATATTCAGTTGCGTGTGCGCGTGTGAACAGTTTCCTTTGCTTTGTTATATTTTTGGCAGCAATGAGGCGCGCCAAGCGATGCTTCGATCCCGAATCGGACTTCGGTCCAGCACCGGTTGAAACTGATCGCTGTAAATCTGCACAGCTACTCAATGCGTGAAACATCAGGTGCACAGCCGGTACGTTGTTCTTCGATGAAGTTACTGAAACGAACTGTCACTGTACCGTTCAATTTTGCCCTTTTCTATTCAGGCTACGTCAACGCCCCTACCGAACGGCGCCGCCCACCGCCGTCATGATGTATTCGTTTTGAACGACGAACAGAATGATGTTTTGATTCGCGATCCCAGATTTATGCATTCACATAGTTCGCCGTCGCACTCTTCAATTGACACATTGCGCTCCCCAATTGCGCATCCCAATGAGGCTTTGTATTTAGACTTGTGAAATGGATTATTATTTTATTTTGGTGAGATTGCTTTACTCGCGTTGTTCCTGCATTTGATGATACAGCTCATATTTTCTGATTTTTTTGTTGTGGAGCCGTACATTTTGTCTAATTTTGTTGCATCCTGAATATGTATGTATGTACATACAGTGAACATATTACATACTTTTACGCACATTTTGGGGTCTCTGTCACCTTTACTACTTGTCCTGTCCACTTGAATTTTCAAATTTCTTGTTTTTCTGGCTTTATGCCATCTGTCTGATGTCATTTATTCATTTGTGCTTGATATCAACGTTCGCACGGGTACGCCAATGGGCACATCACGGGGGTTTGTGTATTTTCTGAGTGGTTTCGCTTTACATGATACGGTGCAATACATGTTATTTGTTGCTGTAAAGCCGTTTATATTATCAGATAAAGTGTGCATGTGCGAATATAAAGTACCAGTAACAGAACAAGGTCACAACATATATGTATGTACATATGTGCCAGGGCACGTGCACATGCGCGCAGCTGACGTACATACTGTATATGTATATGTACAGTATGTATGTACCATGTCAGGTGCACATGGGCGTATACCGCTCATTTGACCAACGAAACTTTAAGTAACTTAACGTAAATGAGTACAACCAATGTGTTCAGCATCGCAGCCGGAATTGTTTGGTACCTGAATGGTTGACGTCGGTGAAGGTACGCTCGTGCCAGCTTCATTTCAGCTTGCGTGCTTGCTAATTGAACATTTATCTTGTAAGGGGTATATGTCATATTTTTGACAACTTGCGATGTTTCGGATAAAACGGTCCAATCGTGCATATCCCATGCTCAATATGACTTGAAACAGAGTGGGTGAATGCCATGCATTGAACCACGGTAATACATCTCCATGCATGGCAGATTCCTACCACTTTTCAAACTTTTTGCATTTCATGAACCCTACGTCTTGACCAGTGAACCCTACGTGTTGTCCAGTGAACCCTACGTCTTGCCGCTTGTACCCTACGTCTTGTCCAACCCTACGTGTCGCCGAACCCTACGTCTTGACCGGCCCTACGTCTTGGCCGACTTCCAAAATTGGGAACAATCGTTCACTGCAACGAGAACGCGCAGTTGATCGTGCGAACTTCTCAGCACACTGAACGTGTTGTTGAAGTTTGAATTCGAACGTTCATCAGGCCACTTTCTGCCTTTGTCTGACACCTGATTGGGTAGGCTGTAGAATTATGAGAGCAGTGTGTTCGTATTTGCACCAAGTGATTTCATTTCTGGATCGCTTTGGAACCAACCCTTCAGTGAGTGAGTGAGTGAGTCAGAGAATGAAGATATCTTACTTCCAAACCTTACTGGACCGTGTAGTGACGAATCCCCATGTGGCCTTGGAATGCAAAGCAGTGTAACGTGACTTTACTAAATATCACATGACCTCCAAGAGAATGGCGATGTTCTTTGTTTGCCAGTTCGCTATTTGGGCAAACTTCGTTTATTGTACTATGTGCTTATCGTATTGTATCGCACCGTATCGTGCTCTACGTCAATTTCGTAACTCGTATCTACAGTGTTGTCAAAATTGTCGGCTGAAACGTTGCAAGGGCAACATTTGTTTGAACGAGTCAAGCAAACAATGAAAGAAAAAGGGTTTGTGACGGCCAAAGAAGTGACGTTGGCCAAAGCGTACGTCGAACGCGAAGTGCAGAAAGAGAATTTTGGTGACGCGTTCGAGGCGTTGCGTACAGGCAAACGCAATCAACTAGTCGAACAGTTCGGTTTGTACGTCGATCAAAACGGTCTGTTGCGTTCGAAAAGTCGATGTACAAATGCACAGTTAACTGATGAGGCAAAGTATCCGATCATGATTCCGAAGAAGACGCACTTCACCAAATTGTTCGTGATGAAATACCATGAACGTTGCATGCACAACGGTGTTCAGCAAACGCTGATGGAAATACGGCAAAAGTATTGGCTTGTGTCCGGCCGAACAGAGGTTCGCAAAGTGATCGTACCATGTGTTGTGTGTCGCAAGTTGAAGGGCAAAGCATACAAATTGCCAAAGTGTCCGCCGCTACCAGCTGAGCGAGTGTCTCGTTCAGGTACGTTTGAAGGCGCCGGAATCGATTACGCCGGACCAACTTATGTGAAAGAAAATCGTGATTCGAAGACACCCATGAAGGTTTGGGTTGCGTTGTTGTCATGTTTTTCGAGCAGATCAGTGCATCTGGAGACGGCCATTGACTTGTCAACTGACAAATGTCTCAATGTGCTACGACGCTTCATTGCCCGAAGAGGAAAACCAAAACATTTGTACAGCGACAATGCCACGCACTTCCAATTATTGAAGAAGATCCTGAATGAAAATTGGCCAAATAACCCAGACAACGATGAATATCTCGACTATCTGGCCAAGGAAGAAATCGAATGGCGCATGCAAACACCGCTAAGTCCGTGGAAAGGCGGCATGTTTGAACGAATGATTGGCATAATGAAGAGAATGATCAAAGCAGCTGTTGGCAAACGATTGCTGACGCTGGAAGAGTTCCAAACGGTTCTGTGTGAGGTCGAAGCGATGATGAATTCAAGACCGTTGACATATTTGTATTCGGACAACGACTCGTTTCAAGTGTTGCGTCCGATTGATTTCCTGGCACCTGGTCGTGAGTGTGGTGCAATTCGTTTCGCGAACGACGAGAGTGACGATTCTGACTACGAAGAAGGCGAAATGTCAACCGAGGCGATTGTGAAAAGGAATTGGGCTGAGCAATCAAAATGTCTCGATCGTGCATGGAAGTTGTACACGACCGAATATCTGACAAGTTTGAGAGAACGTTACAAGTCGAGCATTGATCAGCCCAGGGGAGCTGTCAATATGAAACCACAAGTTGGTGATGTCGTTTTGCTGGACGATGGTAATGTGCCAAGAGGATGTTGGCGATTGGCGAGAATCGTACGTTTGTTCCATGGTGACGACGGGGAATGTCGTTCAGCTGAAATCGTTGTATCGAATGGTAACTTGTTGAAGCGATCAATCAGCAAGTTGATCCCTCTGGAACTGCACGAAAACGAAACAGAGCAGAAGGAAGACGAACGTGCTGTTTCGCAAGTCGGGAAGTCAAGTGAATCGGAAGCACAACCGTTGCGTCGTTCGGAGCGGTTGAAGGCCAAATCCACGGTCGTGCAGACGTGATTTTCTCTCAAGGGGGAGAGAATGGCGATGTTCTTTGTTTGCCAGTTCGCTATTTGGGCAAACTTCGTTTATTGTACTATGTGCTTATCGTATTGTATCGCACCGTATCGTGCTCTACGTCAATTTCGTAACTCGTATCTACAGTGTTGGCCTTATCATCTACGCTTATCCAGTTCTACGTCTACGCTTATCCATTTCTCGCCTACGACTAACGAACAGTCCCTTGAAAGAAGAAAGAAGGCATGAAAACTTGAATGAATGAAGGACTCTGACGAAGAAAGAAAATGGGACATTGGACTGAACTTTTATTGATCTATTGCATTTGACTTTTTCAGAGTTTAATTTTGATTCATTCTTCTGAAGGGGGAGGATGTAGTGACGAATCCCCATGTGGCCTTGGAATGCAAAGCAGTGTAACGTGACTTTACTAAATATCACATGATTCATTGTATTTTGTCTACACGCATTCTAACAGCTTATTTCCTGTGTGCTTGTGCTTGTGAGCTTCAGAGTTGGTTACGTGGTTTACGTGTGCCTTTGGAATAAAGTGTGTTATGAAGCAAAGACAGTTTCACATTAGACCGGATATCACCCGACCAGTGCAAGACAAAGAGCTCGTGAGTGTTGGCCCAAACATTAATGCAATGTCACGACTTTTCAGTGCCAGCTCCATGTGTAATATCCACCAACTTTGCCCAGCCAAAGGAAGCCGATGACCAAATATAGCTTCCAGCAGTCAGACACGCAAACAGTCGGGCTGCACGTTGCCCTCTCCTAGGTCGGATGTGTTCATGCCAAACCTTGTCGGACAAGGCGGTCTCGTTCGGTTGCACACTCAAGCGCAAGTCCGCACAAACAACACCCCTCTGCCATCGCCACACACCTTAACTATTCTCACAAAATAATCCCCGAATTTCATGCGCAGGCCGGTTTCATGAGCGATCTTATGTCAGCCACCCAACTGGTTAACAACAACCGAGGTGTGTTGTTGACGTACAAAACATTGGGTGACTTTCTGGCTTCAAACTTCTGCAATGTGCGACATCTGGCACTAAGGGAACACTTCAAATTTGGACTGCGATTCATGGCCTTTCCGTTCAGGTTTGAGACTGTTCTCTGACACATACAGGTCTGTTAGGTAGCCTGTCTCGGATTTTCCAAGCAACTATTTTTTATGAACTTGGCCCAAAGAAGTGAAATTCAAGAGAAACATTTCAGAAAGAACTACCCATTGGTATCCAGAATTGACAACGCCTTGCTTCGCAGCTATGACCCGATGATCAAGTTCGTCTGAATTTGTTAAAATACGAGTCTTAAAATGATCAAATTTCCGAAGTCTATCTTTGCCCAGGATCATTTCACGTTACACGCGTGGCACGCGTGCCAACTGTGGCAATGACGTCACGGCTAGCAATAGTCCACAAGTTGCTCCCATATCAGTTTGGTCAGTGACCGGCTGTTTCCTCGTGTTACTCGCCGGTTTTGCCTCGACCACTTTGTACTTTGTGCTCTGCGAAATGGGAAGATCGCCAACAACGGACAATCGCTCAAAATTAGCCGTAGACGGAAGCGAATCCGAATCTCGGGCAACGACTGTGAGGTCTCACCACATTGAGAAGAAGTATAAGAAACCGGTCAAGTTGAAAACCCGGATAAAGAGAATATATTTGTGTGGAAGTGCATGAAAAAGAATTATTGTGTTGAGTAGGTTATGCCATATGAATGTTGGACTAAACGAATGTCGAAAAGACTGAGAGACACCAAATTGTAGTTCAACGAATTTCAATTTGTTTTGATTTATTTGTCGATTACTGATCAGTTTTTAGCACCAATTGGAAAATATTCCACCTTTTTCAGTGAGTAATTCTGGTTCTATAGCTGTAGATTGTTAGTTTCTGGCTGTCACTGGGCTCATAATCAGCTAAATCATTCCAGATATTAAATCGCTCCATCACTCTACCCCGTCCACCAGCTCAAATGGTCGGCCCAGTCGAATTGGTAATTCGCATAGTTATTATTCGCGATCACTTCACTTAATTCGGATTTCAGTTCAATTCGCTTCACTTCAAATTTATCGATCGCTTTGCGCGTGATGTTGAGCTCGGATTGTAGTTTTCTGGATAAATCACAATTAAGAACATTATTTTAATATCTGGACTCAATTTTTGGTTTCGGTGCCCAGTGCAACTGTGCATCCCTATCAAAACTGAGCCTACCTGTTGGGAATTCCAAGATTTACGTTGCTTAACGAGTGAACAATTCAGTTTCACCAATTTAAACCCAAAATAACCGTTTGAAGGCCCGACTGGCGGCCAGAATTTCCATTCGTTCTGCCTCCTGCTTCATTGCAATGAGACGCCAGATGCAAATAATCAACGTGATCAGCAACAGCACGTTCACAATCATCTGTGCTGTTATAATGGCGTGGTGAAACATCAGGATGGTCTATTGGGTGCTAGGGTTTAGATTATTTAAATGGAAAGGAATCAGTGAGAAAAAATCTAATAATCTGGTTCCATTTTCTGAAGAACTTGGGGCAATAATTTTGACATGCTGTGTTCGTGACACTCGGCTTGAACCAGTTTAGGAAATATAATTGGTCACAGTAGTTGAATAACCGAACAAGACTAAATCAGTTTTATCGATTGTCAGATCAAGCGCAGTCAGTTTGTAATCTTGCGATGGGGCAAACCAGCGAAATGTTATACGATAAAGAAATCAAACGAACGTTGTTGGATAATGAACTGTCTATCAAGTACAGTTCAAAAAAATAAGAGCAGTTTCACTGCATTCCGGTTTCATTCAGTCATTCCTCGTCATTTCTCGCATTCTTTGACGAACTTTTCAAATTGATTCATTGCTGTTTTCGTTTCCGTCGCCCATTGGGATATTACGGTCAGGTTCTTTGATGTTTCATTGAGTTTGGTAATATTCCTGGAATACATGAACTGCAAATAATTAAGCGGCATTACGAATAGGATAGCCGTCTTGCTCACTCGAAGACAATTTCAAGCTTTTCTTGCTTAGTTTCTGCCAGCGTAAAAGTTGTTAGCTTTGGTAGGTCTAGCTTTTAGTCGGATCAACCTGCATTTGTCATCTAACATTTGTCACAGCCAAAAGCCACGTGACTGAAAACAGATCCGACCAACTCATCAAGCTTCAATGTTGATGCGATTCGAAATGTTTCAAATGTTTCAAAGAAAAGAAAATCAAGTCCACCAACTCATAGACGCGATTGAATCGTTCCGAAATTTGATTATCGAAATTGCGCAATTGGCTGAGCTTCAATGCGATCACCAGCAGTGCGATCACCAGCACCAGGTCGAACGCGGCCTGAATGCCGAATTCGGCGCTTTTCGCTGTTTGATTGGATCGTTGTGATGGCATAATGATGATGACTGGGTAGATTGGGGTCGAGGTCGAATGCTAGATAGTCGATTTTAGATTTCGCGGTGAAAGTGAAATGATGTTGGATTTTAAGGCTGATCATCCACGTAAAGGCAGTCTACGGGAGGTTGTCACTCAGCCCCCGAATACCGTAACCCACCGTAATATTGATCTGCAAGGATCGTGTCGAGACCATTTTGTTTTTTATCTATGTTTTGCGTGTTAGCGCCAACACCAACCAGCATTTCCACGTTTTGGTGATCGCGCGCACGATGACAATTTCCAGCTTGCTGCAGCTAATACACGTGTCGATAAGCAGCGATCAGCATGGGTCTCGCAACGATCTCGCTTGCGGTGGGTTACGGTATTCGGGGGCTGAGTGACAAGCCCCCGTAGACTGCCTTTAGACATCGATTAGAATCAATAAGCAGTGATTGCATAATGTCGACTTTGTCCGAGATGCGAAAACAGACGTTTGGGCTCTGGAAATTCGGACCTCGGTTGGGGCCTTGGCCTGAGCCTAAGAACGAGTCTAACGTACCTTGAAACAATCAGCCACCAGAGGCTGTGGTCCGAACGTCATTCACGAAAAGAATATCGTCCATATGAAGTGGGCGGATATGGTGCAGTCACCATAATGCAACAATTGTCCACTGTTTGTCAATCTCATTCATTTCCACAGACCAAAAACATACACGTATCTTGTGAAACATCATTTAAGCACCCAACCAATCACCATGTTCCTACAACCAATCAGCCACCGTCGTTTCGTATTCACAACATTCCAATTGGTCACCAACTGGACTTTGCTGTTGATGGTGGTGATCCTCTGGTGGAAACACAACGATTTGAAATACACGATTGAGTTTATGGGCGAAAATCTGGAGCAGTCGTTGGGGTTTGTTAAGGGAACGGGTTTGATTCACTTTTTGTCGGAACCGATATTAAAAATTTTAGCAGTTTACGCAATGAGTCAGCAATTCTTTGCTATAGGTGGCGCGACATATACATACAGTAGATTGTGGTCACCTGTATTATATTGTGCTCATCAGTGTAGCTTGCCAATAGCGAAACCAGCCCGATAGGAATTGTTCACTTTAGCTAACACGAAGATTTTTCCCGCAGTTTTTTTGCATTTTTCAAAAAAACCTCTGCAGCTCGATGGGCGAAGCATTCGAGCAGTTGGAGAAAGAGTATGACGTGGACAAAATTGAAGCGATGATTAAGAGGAAAATGCAGCAAACTATGGAAGAGCAGTTCAATGCATTGTTGAATGAAGCCGGGGGGTGACGATTTGAACCCGATCTGGCCAAGGGAATTATAGATTTTCAGTTGTTTCTTACATTTGCACACCCGCGCACGCACATTTGCACAGTTTTTGGTCACAAAAAAGACAAAGAGCGTTGAGTGTGTGACTGTCAATCATTGTGAGATTACGAACAAAGCAGTGGACTTTCAGTTGTTTTTCTTGACATTTGAAACAATGTTTTGGACTCTTGGTCATTCTGATTTCTGCCTCATCAAAGTACGTACTTTTTTGCATCAAAATGTTCGCTTGTTTGCAAATAATGCTGTATGTAATATTGAAGGACTCTTATTTCTCTTTTCTTTCAAAAAGTTTAGCTTTTGCATTGCGCGAGTTATGTACATATGAATGAGCGTGGATTTACGCATCCATTTACGGTGATTTGACTTATCATTTCCGGAGCAGAATAAAAAATACACTCCAGTTAGATTTACGGAGGACCATTACATTTTCTCAAGTTTCACATTTTTCAGCAAACTTCAAATCATTTTCTCACTGCGCCATTACCAAGAGATTTCATCGGCAGATCGCCATTATTTTCATCATCATGCCCAATTCGGTTTCCAACCGTTCAACAAAGAAAGACGACCACAGATCACAGCCCAAAAATCCAAAAGTGACCAAGCAGCGAATGTGAGTTCGTCGTTTTTTTCAAAGATTCAGTTAATCGTTTTACCCACACACTAAATTATAAAGTAAGTTAAACTTGCCCTAAAAGATGCTCAACGTTATGCTGTGCACCGGTTTTAGTGGTATCAGTAAATCTCAAAATAAATTCACTTAAATCTGAAATTCAATATATCAACAAAGACAAAGCCGGTTCCGCTCACCAAGTTCGCCCCCGATCTCAAATGGTTTCAGCTTTATGACCACGCAAGTGGCGACCAACGCGCTGCTCATTGTGTTGTTGATGATTCTGTACATGCGTTACACGGCCGTGCAGGATCGATATTGGGAAATGCAGTACAAACTCACAGATACTATGACGTACGTACTGTACATGGGCAGGGCGATGTTTCACAAATGATCGAATGGGGGTACAATAATGGCTGTGCAGTTGTTTCATTTTGAGACGGGTGTAGGTGCCCACATCACGACACTTGCAGACAGAGTAACGCAGCGTCATGGTTTATGGTGAGCAGCGTGTTTTTGGTTGCCCGTTTCAACCTGTCTTCACAGATGAGCGGTGCATCAGGTCATCGTCACTGCGAATGCATCGAACGGTCGGACCCCAAAAAAAGCCCGACTTTTCTGACGCGTTGTGGTGGTAATGGGCTGACTTTTGTCCGAAGTTTCGAAGCCAACTGTCCCCCGCCCCCAATGAGCCGTCGGACAGCACTGAAAGCGTGCTTCCCGAAGTATGTAATGTTTCACAACCTTGCAGTAAAGATCATCATCCAATTTTGCAGCAAGATGAACCAAATGATGGATTTGTTGCAAGGCAATTTCAATCAAGAGAAAATAATGGAAGATATGCAAAAGGATATGTTGGAGGACATGCAAGAGTGGATGAATAGTGGCAAAGTCATCGAGAAAGAAGATATGAAACAAGTGTATCCGGAGTTGGCCCGCTACATTGACAAAATGTGGGACCAATTTGCGGGGTGACTATTCAAACTAGCTAAGCGACGCGTTTTGAATTTTCAGTCCTGATGTGCTGAGAGTGGCTTAGAACCGAATTCTGTTATGTTAAGCAGTCTCATTCACAAATCACGGTTTTCTTTTTCTCTAGTAACCTGTTGTCCTCTTTGAATGTTTTTTCTTCCTGTGCCTGAAACTCTCGAAATGTTGTCATTCGCATTGATTACTGGAACAGGACAAAATTACATTTGTTGACTTATTAAAATGATCTAGTTTTGTTTTACTTCACCACGAGGTCGGACAGATAAAGTCACAAATTAATGAACAAATACATGTGTTGGCAGTTTCATTTTCCCACAGTATCATTTCTACTGCACATCGAATTTGTGCCCGGCGGTGCTCGGTATCATCATGCCTCATCCCGATTATCCAAGAAAACGCCAACAAAAAGAAGAAGACAAAGACAACAACAACAACAACAACGACAAAGACAACAACAACAACAACAACAACAACAACAACAACAACAACAACAACAACAACAACAACAACAACAACAACAACAACAACAACAACAACAACGAAAGAGAAAGACGCGAAAATGAAGAAAACGAAGAGAAAGAAAGAGCAGAAAAGGAACAGGACGGCAAAAGCGAAGCGAATTGGTCGGTGAGCGAACCGCGTGATGCGAATCAACTGTCGCGATGCGATCTGTTCTGGATCGTTGGTCAATCGGTTTTGAATCTGCTGCTGCTCGTCGCTGCGATCGTGCTGCTCATTAAGGTTGTTCATATTTTTTATATGGCTGACTTTCAGCAGTGCAGCCTGGTTTCGAGAATTACGCCCACCTGCATTGAATGGTCACTGTTCCGCAATTGTTCAATTGATTTACAAAAGTTTCATCCTAAAAAGTATAGAATATTGCCCTTTTCTCAAACTTAATAACCAATCTTTCATTTCAGATGAAGGAGCTGCAAGACGACGTTCAGCGCATGCGACTTTCGGCCACCACCAATTTGGAGTGAGTAAATTTTTTTCTACAGTATTTCCAAGAATAAAAAGCAAAGCTGATGATACATTCTGTTTTCAGCGGAATGTACAAATTCTTCAATAAAATGGACGGAATGTTCACATCGGATCAAATCAATCGACTGATCAAAACCGAATACCAGAAATTCATGACCAAAACATTCTCGGGTCAGGAGGGCGAAAGGAAATTGCTGAAAATGATGAATCACTGGATGGCCAAGAACGAGGGATGAGTGAATTTGGAATCGTGCTAAAATTGAGACAATGATCGTTTTTATTTGGATCGTCGAATATATTTCTGTGATTGTGATACTGTCGGAGATTTGAATGTGTTGAAACGAAATTTGGAGCATAAAGAGAAGAGCAGCATTTTAGTTTTTTCACTGCATTTGTGGTCGCTGACATTGAAGGACATTTAACACTTCCCACCCACACTACTGCTGCGATACCCCATGTGGTTTCTTTCAGATCTCGATCAATCAAGCCCGTCCTGTCCTGCACTTAAAAATTGTCCAAGGATGAAAATTGTCAGAATAGTGCAAACCCAGGCAGAATATGCACGTAAAACGGGACAGCGTTGTGGAGTATTGCGGTGCACGTACACGTCATGATGTGTTAGTGTTTTTTTCACTGATGCTGCCAACTCACTGCGGCCACGATATGGCAAAATCGTAACGCTCACATCAAACCAAAAAAAGAGGATTAGTAACAGCATAGCCACACAAACGGCGACACCTGTTGTGGTACAGAGCCGCAGAAATATCATGATCACAATCACATGATTTATTTGTGCAAAGTACCAGAACACCAGACGTTATGAAATTGAACGGATTGTTTGGTAACCACACTGTGTCGACCAATTAATGTTAAACTATAACCTGATCGTACTGTAAACTAACCAATTGTTTGTTTTTTTAACAAAAGTTTTACCAATTTTCAAACTCAGAGCTAATGCATATCGTTCGTCATCTAAGATCCCAGACAGATTTCGATTCTGCTTACTTTACATAGCTGACGCGAACATTGTACAGTATGGTGCATTTTCAAAATCATAATCATGGGTCCGGGGTGTACATCCATGTTTCGTGTTTCTGGTTTTTGAAACAACCGAAGTCCAAAACACAAAGCATTCGAAAAGGTTTCGGCTGACTTTGCAAATGTTCGCGTCACGTCAAATATATAGGTAGCAAAACTTTTTGTGCTAATCAAAAGCCCGAAGCGCACGGATACGGAAAAATTGTACTATTTCGGATTTCGGGTCTATCTGGCCGAGCCCTAACACAATGCGGCAACAACGTCGCATGAAATAAAATGCTTCTTGGAGGACATGAACAACAGTAAGTTGGTGATTATACGCGACTTCCATTGCATTCCATCCTTCGCATGACATGCGCTTTATGGGTCAAGGAAACGCATTAGGAAAATCAAACATCTTTTCCAAAAATGCCGACGACAATGTCTCGTCGACCCCAACGTTTAATCGCACTGTGTTGCGTACTGGTGGTCGGGGTAGGGGCGTATCTGGTGGTGAGCCGACATCGAAAAACGAGTTTGACTGCAGTGCTGGCCAATTTCTTCGCAAATCGTAAGAAAATTTTTTTATGGAGTTAGCCAACACCAGCGAGATATTTCTTTTACAAAATGCTTATTTGTCTTCAGGGACAAACTCAACGGTTTGTCTCGGCTGTGACGACTATCTATCGATCGAACCGAAGCGAGTGAAACATCAGTTTAAAAAGCCAGTGACTCCAAAGTCTCCGATTCGTCATTTCGTCTACCACGCACTTTTTAAAACAGGTAGCACCAATACAAGGAATCAATTGAGGTCGGTTGGACTTCGTACTGCGATGTTTTTCAGAGATAGATATAGACATAGACCATTTGTGTTTATGATGAATCAATTTACGTGCACACATCTGAAAAATAGAAACCTTTCCCTCCTTAATTCCTTGCCAGAGTGCGCTTGAAAAAGGCAAGTATTGCTGCAGATTTCTCTTGCAGATTATTCTGCGATCGTGAGAAGTTGTCCTGTATGACCTATTGTCAGTGTGGCATGTGCAGCAAAGAGATTGTCGGTTGCATGCAGCGGCACGCAAGAAACATTGGAGTTGACAGGGACATTGCGTTTGGTCGGTCGACGTTGCTGTGTATTGGCAACAGATACAGAATTGTGAAATCTACATATGTTATGACGCTTGAGTTTGTGGAGATGCGATCACTTTGCGCGCTGGTTCGACTGACGATGACCTGGGGCACCTCCCGACCGTCTGTGAAAACAGAACGAAGCAGGCACAAGCGTGTGACAATCACCAGTGATTATACAGTAAGATCCACTGATCTCAGGGTACATGCCATATAACGTATAGCTATGTAGTACAATGAAACATCGTGCCTTTCAGGTGCATTCACAGTGTCACGCATGAAGGACGGCAAGTGCTGCATACTATACGACGACTTTCTCAGCAACGGTGTTGATGGTGTGTGAACTGTTGTAGGCGATTCTAGTTAAACCGAGCGAGTTTCTAGCCGGAGTGGTTGTGATTTTTCAGGTTTAATAGATCATTTCCCGCTGAACGTCATTGAGAATCGCGAGTTTCTGCAGCGCGCAGTGCCCAAGGACGCGTTTCGATTCACGGTCTTGCGCGATCCGATCGATCAATTCATCTCGTGGCACAACTATCTCCTCCTTCGTCCACATCTAATGTAAATTATGCAGCATGTTTATGCTTGATTCGACATGTTTTCAAAGTTGGGCGAAAGGTGTACCAGACAAGATGGACACGTGACCTCAAAAAAACGCACAAGAGCTGGTTTACTGCTCGCGCAGAACATCTCTGATAGTGCAACTGCACCTACAGGTGGTCATCTGAAGTCGAGTTTAAAATGATAAAGCTTCTACTTTTTAAAAATATATACAGTACAATATTTCTAGGAGCGGTGTTTGTTGTTCTTCCTTCAGATACGAGCGAAGCAGCATTCCGAAGCTCGAGACCTTTATCGATTTATGCTGGAATGCGTGGCACAATCAATCGCTGAAAGACATGCCCAAGAAGCACTACGCATTGCATTCCATTGTTACGAACTCACAAGCAAAGCAATTAGGGTGGTCAGGCAAGTGGTACAAGTCATATTCGGTTACACGCATTTGCAAACGTTGACATATATGATTGTTTTGAAGTCACGTCATGGAGTATCATGTTCATTTGCGCATATATGTCTTCTAACAGATCGTGCTGTTGCAGCTTCAGGAGCTCAGTCCGACATTTTCCCTTTCACATTCAGGCATTTGGACCGATTGGCAGTCATTCAACGACACCCTGCAGTATTTGCACCGGCTGAACTATGTTGGCATTAATGAGGAGCTGCCTCGTGTTTGGCAGCAACTGCGTATGAGATTGGGTACTTACTTTCGACTTGTGGTCCTGCATGCATGAAACTTTGATCCAAACAAACGGTGACCTTACCTTGCCGTAGACTAACCGTAACCTCAGTCGTACTGGTTGACTCCAAGTTCGATACAGCAATTGCCTCTTGCTTTTAGCCCTTGTGATGTGTGTGGCTTTTAACTTTGACACCTCTAAAGTCTTTGAGGATTGTCTAGAGTCAAGAATTTAGAAATTATTTCACAGGCTGGCCGACGGACTACTTTTCGAGAAACGTTCCTCCCAATGTATCTGCAGCGGACAGAATACGAATCGGAATCACCTCCTCAAAGACTGTGACCCACACAAGTGATATCAGAAAGAACCTGAACCAAAAACAATTGGACAAGATTCGTGACATTCAATATGCGGATATCAAACTTTACACCGAAGCAAAACGAATTTATCTCGGTCAATAGTTGTTGAGAGCGTCTCAACTGAAAATTTAAAACGACATAAGGGTATCTTCATTTTTTAGAAATTGATTTTTCGGGCCCCACGTTATTGTCCATTGTTAACAACTCATGCCAACTTTCGTGTTGAAAACAACATCATACAATCGAAATGTTTTACCAACCAACCAGTCCACGCCGTACTCGAAACATTACGGTCTCATGTTAAATAATATCGGATTATAAGATTTATGCAGCACAAAAACCGTTGCCTTGATCGCAGTGTTTTGAAACCAGTTTTTGGTTTAATCGTGCGCGACACACATTCGTGCTCAACCATAGCAGGGAATTTTTGCCTGGACAATGGCCCGTATGGCCAGATTTTATGACATTGGCAGTAGATGGCGTACATGGAACGATTATTGTTCATTAGTGTGTTATTCGGAGTCCTTGTGTACGTATCGGTCCTGACCTACATGGTTAGCGTCAGAGACGCAGGACGAAGTTGTGATGACTTCGCAGCTCGCAGTGACATTGTGGGAAAGAACTTCAATCGTTTTCGGCCGCCGCACTCACCAAAGCGCCACATGTTTGGTGGTGTTGCCGACTCTGTATGTTAGTGGCCTCCTTCGTATTGTTGTAATTGCTTCCCCACGCATTGTGTTACCGAATGTTTTAGCAATTGCAAACTGCCAGCATTGTGAGGTTTGGCGAAGTGAACGGACCGACAATGACTTGTCACACGAAGAGTTGATCCGAAAGATGTACGTTGATCTGGTCAAGATGACCGTGACGGGATACGCCATTCAGACGGCTGCTGTCACAATTGGTGTGCTTTCTCGGTGCAGCTTTTCTCATCTTTATGATAGACAACCAAAATTGTGATGATGCAGGCAGTTCACAGAAGGAACTGGCCTTCAACGACGACAAACGATTTGGTGGACGAGATTGGCCGGCTTATGGATATGCGATGACAGGTTAAGGCCCCCTGCTCCGAGAGAGTAGTGTTAAATTAAATATTAACGGGAATGCAGATACGATCCCACACGTCTGCCATTAATTAATAATCTGTGAAGGTATGAAAAGGCTCAACAATTTGGAATGGATGATGGAGACCGTGATCGGAGAGCAAATTGACGGCGATTTCATAGAATGTGGCGTGTGGCGTGGAGGTACTTCACCTGATGTGTGAAAACATAGTCCTTTAAATTGAAACTCGTTTTGAATCATTACAGGAACATCAATAGTTGCACGAGCAATAGTTGTATCGTTGGAATCTGATAAGAAGGTCTACCTGGCCGATTCATTCCAAGGACTGCCCAAAGCATCGCTCACGGTAGATAGAGATACTTACAGGTGGATTACACAGCTATTGGAAAAATGGATGTCACTATGTCAGATATAACAATGTAAATAGTCAACTTCTAGAATTCTATGCTTCATTTGATTGAAGCAAATTCTTATTGGCAGCAAACAGACCTATCTGCGTGTATCGCTGGAACAAGTGAAACACAACTTCTTGCGGTTTCACCTGCTCGACGAAGAGAAGGTTTTTGTTAAAACAACCATAAACAAACGCCTGGTTGTCCGAATTTTGAATCTCTGCCTTCTTCACAGGTAATCTTCCTCCGCGGATTTTTCAACGAGACCATGCCAGTGGCCCGTCGACAAATCAGAAAGCTTGCAGGTACAAAGGGAATTACATTCGTGAAACTCAAGCACAGTATTTTAACACTTCAGGTAAAAGCACCAGCGCGACTTTTCAAGCCATTTTGACATCTAAATGCTCTTTTTTGGACGTCATAAACTGATTTTTCACATTTCAGTTCTTCGTCTTGATGGCGACATGTACGAGTCGTGCTTCGATGTGATTAACAACCTTTATGATCGACTGGCCATCAATGGATTCATCGTTGTCGACGATTGGAAAGGGTTTGAATGCAAGCAGGCAATTGAGGTGGGTTACGGTGGGTTACGATACTCGATCGATATGGTACGTGCGCAACTGGCTCTTGCAGGAGTTTCGTGCCAGTGTTGGCATAACCGAACAAATAGAGCCCATCGATGAAAAAAGTGTGTGGTGGCGCAAGACGACTGAGCATGAATATGATCCGACAGCACTCTACGATAAGTTGGTTGCTTCCAAGAAGAAGAAGAACGAAACTTGAGCCAGCATAGCTTGCAAGATCTTTGCATTGTCTTTTAATCTAAATTGTAACCAATTGCTGCAATTCATGATACTAATCACTGATGATATACAGTATAGATACCGCACAACAAGTAATCTTGAACTTCCTGGATACCATATCTCATTCAATTTAATCCTTAGCCGGACAATTCCCGATTGACTCTCCAATTCTGTTCACATATTCGGTCAGGTTCATTTGGGCAAACAGCATCGAGATGTTCACTCTCAGCGCATTGCTTCGTTCGATAAGGTGATCGGTTGCGCTGAAACACAGTTGCAAAAAAATCGACTTTGTTTAATTTGACGCTGGCTGCACAGTCTCCAAGGCTCGGGTGCTAGAATCGTTAAGCGAGCTTGCCCGAATCGGTCGGGCCTTTTTTTCTCCGGCGGCCTGGCTTGAACTTTCCAACAAAGGCTCAGTGACTGAATATGCCAATCCGACTCCATTGTTATCAAGCCCGTTCGGTTGTAAAATTAGCCATTCGTTGTTTCATATGGTCTTCGAAGCACATCGTTCTGAAACGTGATAAAATTGTCCCATACCAACTTTCTGGCACGATAGATTCGGTCGCGAATTCGATGTTGATAGCGGTGCACTTCGACCAATTGCCAAGTCAAAATGAGCAAAGCAGCGATCAGCACAACGTTGACGCCGTTTTGAATGAGCACGAGCAGATGGGATGTGTGCATGATGTTTCAAGGAAAGTTGTTTTGCAGAGAAAGATGTGGATTTTAAATCAGTGAAAGTGACATGTGGATTTTAAAACGATCACGCAACCAAATGTCGCGGCAGGCAACATCGGTCACAGCTTAATGGAGAAAATGAAGTGGTTCTTGATTTTGATTTTAGGCTCAGGGTCATGCCCGTGAGCAGGGCTGAAACAATTTTAATTAACGAGCTTTTTTAAAAAAATTTTCTGATTTTTTTGACGAAATTTTTTTATTAGAAAAAGTGTTGCAAACGACGTTTCAGGGTAAATGAAATCTATACAACATAATTTTCAAAAATTGAAAAATTTCTGCCTGAGATTGAACTTGTGTGGTAACACCCGGTAACATTGTGCAGATTCTACGGTCTCCGACCAGTCTGAGGTTGACGTTGACCAATGATGTTATTCTAATGTATTGCAGCATGCTATACGTATTTTAACGCATCTAATGCCGAATGAGTGATATACGACCACCAAAATATCGATTACTGCCCAAGCCTTGCGGGTCCTCCTGGTTCGCAATTATTTTTTCGCTGCTACTGTTGTCGACGCAACTAAGGGCGAACTTGGGTTAAATCCGGAATCCGGAACCCGGAAATAATTTGCATGCAAAAATACAAAACATTTCTCTTCTCCGAAATTATTTTCGGAAAACGCAAGAATTTGCAAGTAAAGATTATGCGTTTTCCGGAAATATTTCCGGATTCCGATTTCCGGATTCAACCTAAGCCCGCCCTAATCGTTAGTGTAAGTCTCAGCCGAGCCCCCAAGGCACCTTCGTAACCGCCAGTCCGCCACACAGCCAGGTCGCGTCGTTATTTTTGTCACCAAGGTCCAAACAACAGAGACAAAAACTAACAAATCAATGAATCAATTTGAATGATCTGGTTCGAAAGTGGGAACTGAAACTGCGCAGTAAATCAATGTACCAAATCACAAAATCCAGTCTGGACGGATGAATCGCCTAATTTTGCATGATAGAGCTATAAGTTTGTACGGTAACATTTAACTTCAGGACCATTTTTTTCTCAGGAAAAAATTTGCTGCTAGTTTCAATAAGTTGCTGAAATCTGTACGATTTTCATAAATTCTTAGAGAATAGACCTATATGTGCCTTGGTAGGAACCAAACAAATGTGTGGTTCTATCCCATACTTGCGATGATGCTGAGTAGTTCAATTAAATCGATTGGATTCGTTATGTACTTTAACAACATTTTCTCAAGAACGTTCAGCATTACCGCGGCTTTGTGCTGTTTCAATACTTCCACCATTTCATTTTTCACCAGTTTCTTGATGCCTGCGATGTCAACTTTGATGTTATCTTTGTCCATTTTGTCGATCATTTTGTCGAAGTTCTCGGCTGTGTCACTGTAATTGCTTGATCATTTGATTTATTTAGTTATTTGTCGATTGATTGACTTACATAATCGATTGAGTCAATTTCTTTTGCATGTCCAATACATCCAAACTGGTGGCGAACAATTTGTGGTAGCAGTCAACCAGAATCACCACCAGCACGAAATTGATGCACATTTGGGTGGTGATGAGTATAAAATGCTTGGTTCGCAATCGCATGGTCATTTCAGATGGAATAATCTTGTTGTCAATCAGAGAAACAGAATGAAACCTATTCAAGCTATCCCAACAATTCGACGAAGTTAAAATTTGGTTTTTTACTGTCTTTCGTTTCACTGGTCCTGGTCAATGTCGTTTTTGGGTTGCTCGTCCTAGGTGAACGTAATTTACATCCCTAGATGGGTACTTTGTCAGTCAATACACCGCTTCAATTGGGAATGGTATCTACAAAGTTTTGAGCGCAAGCAAATCTTGGGTGCACCTCTCCGACTTTCCTGTAGACTGATTTTCAATATTGGCAAACCGCAGTAACATTTCAACAAGATGGGCGTTTGGTCGACCGATTAGTATAGCGAGATCGATGTATTTCTTATTATTTTTAATAATCATTATCGAATATGTGTTTGTGCCACACTGATAATATGTAATAAGCATAGTATTATGACAGCCAAATCAAGCTAAGAGGACTTCTGCCCGAGTGACGCGATACCGTCGATCAAATTCCTCCACAACCCGGAATCCACACTGTCTTTTATAAAGCCCATTATAAAATTCTTCAATACTGCTTGCTTGTGCTGTTTCAATGCTTTGATTATTTCAACCTTCACCATGTTTTTTATGCCCGCCATGTCAATTTTCATATCCATTTTGTCGATCATTTTGTCAAAATTCTCGGCTGTGTCACTGTAATTGATTGATGATATGATTTATTAATGTACTTATCGATCAAATGACTTACATAATCGATTGAGTCAGTTTCTTTTGCATGTCCAACACATCCAAACTAATTACGAATAGTTTGTGGTAGGCGAGCGCTAGCACTGTCACCAGCACGAGATCGATGCAAACTTGGGTGAAGATGAGGATAAAATGTTTGGCTCGCAATGGTACGGTCATGTTTTTAAATCTTGTTATCGGTAAATAAAATGAATCAAGAACGCATAATCGGTTCTGAAATTATGACACGGTTTGCCAAGCAATACGACACCGATGGCGTGCTGCACACAGAGGACAAGGACAAGGCCATTGCCTTCAACACCTATTTTGCCTCTGTCTTTAATTCCAACCTTGGAATTACAGGCACAATCCCTCTGTGTGCAGCCCATCCCGTTCCGGACATGGAGGAAATAATTTGCTCTCCCCCCATTCTCTTTCAATTTTTTCGAAAATTACCCGCCAAAACTTCCCCTGGCCCAGACGGGATCCCTTCGGCCTTCTTGAAAAAGTTGGGCATCGGCCTCGTGGAACAATTCTCATTCCTTTTCAACCAAATTCTCCACACCGGTGTTGTTCCTGATGATTTCAAGTTGGCCGATGTGATCCCAATACCCAAGGAAAAATTCCCAAAAAATGTCACTAAATATCGTCCCATTTCTCTTACATCCTCCTCCTGCAAACTTTTGGAGACCTTTGTTAACTCAAAGGTCATGGCCCATCTTCAAAAACATAATTTATTATCTCCCTTCCAATTCGGTTTCATCCCTGGTCGCTCTGTAGAGGCTCAGCTATTGTGCTGCATGTCGCACTGGACAGCAGCGTTAGAGCGTGGGAACGCAGTGGACATCATTTACCTAGACAGCCAAAAGGCTTTCGACACTGTCCCCCACTCTGCGCTGCTGCAAAAACTGCAGCACTACGGTTTCCCCCGCCATTTACTCATTTGGGTATCCTCATACCTAAATGGGCGGTCACAGCGGGTTCGGGTCGGGGACGCAGTCTCTGGGTGGATTCCGGTCACCTCCGGCGTCGCACAGGGCAGTGTTTTCGGCCCGACCCTTTTTCTCATCTACATAAATGATGTCGTCAGTGTGGTACATCCAGGTACCTATCTGTATCTCTACGCTGATGATATCAAAATTTACAGGGAAATCCGTAGTGCTGCAGATCACAAAATCCTCCAGGGTGACATAAATGCGGTCATTAGTTGGCTCTCTGCAAATGGCATGGCTCTTGCCAGCCATAAGAGCGTCACAGTAAGGCTTGGGAATCGCCCCCAAGTCCCCCCTGTCTATTTCTGTGGGAATGAGCAAATTATTTCACCACCCCATGTCCGGGACTTGGGTGTCCTAATAGACCAACAAAACTTGAAATTTGAATCACATATTGGTAAAATTGTGGCTGACGCCAGTAGAATGGAGAAGACCATCCGCCGAAACTTCCACAGTCGAAATCTAGATTTCCTCAGAAAACTATACTTGGCTTATGTTCGCCCATTGCTGGAATTCTCCATGTCCATTTGGTCCCCTCAAAATGTCACTTTAGCTAAAAACGTTGAAAAAATTCAACGTCGGTTCACCTACTATTTACCTGGCATGCAGACACTGTCTTATCAACAGCGTTTGCATGCCCTAAATTTAGACCCCCTAATTTATCGCCGGACCGTGAACGATCTTGTGCTTGTGTACAAGGTCATTCACGGTCACATACCTGGGGTAACCAAGGAATCCTTCTTTCCATCTCGTGACACCGGCCGCCCAACCCGAGGGCACTCCCACAGTTTGTGTCGAGTCCATGGCGCGGGTGCAGACTTGTCCGGGTACTGGGCCTATCGTGTCGTGGACCTCTGGAACAGGCTCCCAGAGGACGTCGTCTCTGCTGCCTCAATTGCGGCCTTTAAAACTAAACTAAACTCACGTGGTCGAGACGTAGTTTCTTGCCACATTTCATCAAAATTCTCAGCTGTCGTTGACTGATCCCCTCAGTCACTGGGTTGCTGCTTTCAGGTCATCATCAATTTTGTTGACATCTGTTATCATCTCGTGTTCGCCATCAATCGCTGATTTATCGCCTGCCGTTGCTGTGTTGTTTGTTGTTTTTGAATCTCTCCGGTACGTTTTGTCGTTTGATCATTCATGATTATAATTTTGTGTGCTATTTACTGATATGTCTCTTTTTTAGGTGTTTGCCGGATCTCCTGAAGGTCTTTGCGTGAGCTTACAGATAAAATTTGAAATTTGAATTTGAAAGCCCACAACGACACCAGTGAACTTGTATTGATGATGGCACAACAGAAATTTATCAGACCAAATATTTTCACAGATTAGTTCGAATCTACACGGTTTGATGAGTTAAAATACCCAAAGTTGGCATAAAAATAAACCTGCTAACAGACTGCTATGACATTCGATATAATCAGATATGGGATTTGCATCAAAACCGCAATTATATGTGTGTAAGCTTTTCCCATTTCTAGCCTGGTAATGATGGAATCTGTGTGCTTCTCATATTTCAGATTTGTTGCATTTTGTATTTAATTTTTTGAATTTTGCTCATTTTGATGTGCGTGCTTTCGATTGACCTTCTTCGTATTACTTGCATTTCTTCGTGGCTCTGTCGAACACGTCCGTCAGACTTCTGAAAGAAACATGCAAATTTTTGATTCATTTTCAGTAAAAACCACAGCATGTTTTGATATCCAAGAATCGCAACGCTCATACAACGAATGAAAGGTGAGATTTACGTTCCTCCCAGTATATGCCTACTCTTTTGTTATCATGCCCGGGTTGGTGCGCGCGACAGATTTGGCTGAGAATCGTTCGGTTGGTGTAAATACTGCATGTACGTTTCCTCTTATAATATCCACCCAGGCAACTCTTGTATGGCCAAGTATATACATAGATCTAGCTCGCAAGCTTCGTGGGTGCACCGTCCGCCTGTGAACACTAGCCGAAACACCGGCAACCATCAAACACGCTATACGATCCGCATTGTAATGCCGTATTGAAAAAGAAACGATTTTCCCCAAATTCCAGTTCACCGGGCGTCGTCGACCACTGGACGAAAAATAAATAAACTGCATAGTTTGTACGCACTTGACGGCCTTCTCGAGCATAGTTTGCAATTCGTCAGCGGTGTAGATGATTTCGGCCAATTTCCAGAAGAGAATAATGATGCAAATGATCAGGAACACATCGAGCATCAGTTGGCCGATGTAGAATATGTACTCTTGTGGTTTCACTGGCTTGGACACTGATTTGGATTTGACAATATTGACGGTGTCGTCGTCTTCGTGTTGTTCTTGTCGGTATTTCTCTGATTGAGTGGGCGATTTTGAACGTTGTTGCTGTTGTTCATCGTCACTATGATGTGCTCGTGGCATGATGATGATGTTTCACGGACTATGTTTATGCATAAGCGATGGCTTGGGAAAAATTTGTTCTGTCTGTGGCAAATGTACTGTAATAAATGAGCTGTGATTTTTTTTGTGGAAACGAGAGTTAGTTCGAAAATTGTAAACCCCTTGAGAATATCGACACGACTCGATTAACCAGCTTCTTACAAGACAGATTTATTATAATCGAACATATATTTCATGCCATTCCGATTATTTACAAAAAGTACATGCTCTGTCCAAAAGAGCGAAAAACAGGAAAAAATAACACAAACGAATAAAATTTTTGAGGAATAAAACGAAGCAAAATCTTTGGTAGTATTAATTCGGATTATCATTTATGGTACATACAAAAATTACAACAGCTTTTAAAGCCACGTATCAATAAAAGTGAATTATCAATCTGCAAAATTATAATTTCGGAAACCAGCATTGTAGGCAATGAATAAAGAACACACGGCGCAGGAAGGAAAGCTAAATAAAAGTCAAACAATTCAAATCAAAAGCAGCTCACCGCTGCCACTGTTAAGTAAAGCCATTTTAGAATTTCCCCAGTAAAGGTTCTTTGCTTAACCGCTAAAACTGGAAAGAACCAAGCAGACGATTATTGAAAGCCACGAAACATTCAATTATGCGACTTGAATCTGAACGGACGGTTCATACAGTAATCCATCGGCCCCCTTCAACGACATTTTCCACTTTCCCTTCGCTAAAGCCACAACTGCTTGCAACATGCAATCATTCTCGACTCTCATATCAACAACTTGGAAGTCACTGTCGTCAGGTCGAAGGCTGGTCAGCGACAGTTGGTGCACAACGCTGGTATTGTCTGAAACATCACATTGCGTTGTAGGATGAGGTTCCTTGACCTTGTGAAAGCCACGATCAAGCCTAACCAGAACCATCACCAAAGTCAAAAGCCAAATTGGTGAAAAAATTTTGATTTTAGCTAACCGATATCTCTAAATTCCAGAACAAAGGCATTCTGAGGGTCCAGCTTGTCAGTCGCTGTCAGTTTTAGTGCCATTTTGCCCCCGATCTTGAATCCCAACACTCCGCCCTCATTGTTGACTTGGCCGAGAATTTCCACGCTGTCCAGCGTGGGGCACTTTTGGACGTCTTTTGGGGTCAGTTGCATATGTAGGGGTTCTGAAATGCAATGAAAAACACAATATATGTGAAAGACGTACAGTCTTGTGTTGAAAATCAGACACTTCATGCGGTCCCAAAACCACAGTCCTTCCTACAGATAAAGAAAGTCTAACCTTAACAAGTGCAAAATTAACCAACTTCCATTGACACCTTCGAACTCAAATCCGGACACTTCGCTCATTTTGGTCAACGCCACCCCAGTGAGCAGTTGGTTCCACATCCGTTGATGTTTCACGGGTGTACGTGGTGGGTCATTGGACGGCCGTCGGCGAAGGGGTAGGGGGAAGGAAGAGGCTTTTGAAGTTTTTTGAACTGATGCATCACTTGCTTCAAGTTCATCGGGCAGACACGGCTTCTGATAAACGTAATCTGCCGGCAAATCGATTGGTGTGATCATATCTTGATTTGAGATTGGGTATTGATATATTGATCGAATTTGATGACAAACGCGACGCGGTGAAATTCTGAAGTCGTGCGTGAAAATGGAACACACCGCGTTGCTGACGGTTTTAAACACACACGCAACCAAGACAAAGTCTGTTCACTGATTTTTCCTGTTTCCAAATTTTAATACTGAGAACCGGAATGACAAAAACAACATGATCATAAACATTCAATGCCAGCGAGCAATTGCATCTGCGGAAATTCCAGATTAACCTAGTTTTCAGTGGAACAAACGCACATTGCGGACAAGTTTCGCAGCAAAACACGAAACTGGAAATGTTGGAAATGGAAAGGTTTAGGGCTTTAGCATATGACATATCTGACTGTTACATGGAATTTGACGGAAACATTGTAATATTCTGCGAAATAATAAACTCTTTCATCGACGGTTAAACCGGATCTAAAGCGCGTGGCAGCTGAAATTTGAGCTGACCATCGCAAAAACGTTTCCGTCAGTCAATCAAGTTTATAACCAGCTTTTTTACAAAAACACTGCAAACATTGGTTGTTACAAAAACATTTGTTATCTGATAAACAAATAAATTGCCAAAGAATTAGTCAGACCGGAATTTACGTCAGACCAAGGCGGCTTCAATGTTCGTCATTCGACATAAATCTCATGCGTGCTACCGCACGTATTTTATTATTTGTTATGACTTATGTGTTGGGTCGCATTCTCGAAAACGCTGGCGTGCAATGCTTGCACGCAACCGGTTTTCGAGATTATGCTTGTGCAGTGGGATTGGCGCATGATGACAACTTCCAGCTGGCTGACCTCAATTGTGACATGCTTACGCAAGCAGCAGCGTTGTTAACCAGTGTTCGAACGGGATCACGATCCCGATCCCGGGATGCCGGGCTCTTTTTCTGATCCCGATCCCATCATTTTGAAAAAGTCAATCCCGATCCCGCCCAAAAAAGTACCGGGATCGGGATTAAGTTTTGAGAACTGAAAGTAAAAAGTTATGCAGACATATGTAATTCGCCAAGCTGCTGTAAGAAGTGGGAAATGCTGCACTCCGTTTGCGTTATGTGCGTGATGAAACAGCAAGCACCACCAATCGCGAACGTCCAGCTAGAACTGAACGGTTACACAAAGTTGCATCGAACGAAGGGACTCAGTTTCGAGAAAATGTTGTTGTGGTGGGCAACAAATGAGACAAAGTTTCCGCTACTATCCGCGATCCCGATCCCGATCCTGGGATTAAAAATGAATCCCGTTCGAACACTGTTGTTAACACGCACCTTTCTGAGGCGGAGTGTCTCAAGAATTCATTTCGTTTGGGCGCAGTGATTGCGCGACATTGGCTGTCGAGAATTCGGCCCATTTTGACGTTGTGTTTGTATAATTTATATAACTTGTGCGTGCTGCTGAACAAATAACCGCAACAAAAGGGGCTACACGCATCAGAATGTTGAATGGGCCTCGAAACCGCCAGAAACCAAGTCACTCTTATTGTCCAGCTTCTAAACCGCCGCTTTGGTTGGGAACTAGTTCTTTGGTACAGGAAAGTATTTTTTGCCACATATACAGTATTTCCATGATAAAATCGTACTGAACTTTATATTTGTTTAATTTTCAGCAGAGCAAAATGTGCGTCATGACATGCGTAAGAATGCATCCCACGCAAAACTAGGGGCGGGCGAGCGGGCGGGATACACGTAATGCACGAGTGCAACCACCGATTGCACTTTAAAAAAGTCAATGAGTTTATGCATCCATTTATTTTTATTTGCTCACGCGCGGCCTCTGATGTTGAACGGTCACCCTTGAAACGTAAACATGAAACAATTATGTAAGAAAAGGTTATGGAGTCGGTAGACTGGTGAAGGCTTTGTTTGAAGTGTTCGGTTCCTGTGGAGAAGATCGGGCAAAAAATTTGGAGAAAAATTTGTTCACGCTACCCCTTGCTTGACTGTTTGTTGTTCAACCGTGAACTGCGCATGATAGTGTTTCAACAAGAGTGCATACCACACAATCTGTTGTTGCTGTCAAAATGCACTAATCGATGTTGTATACCTCACGGACACAGACAAACTTCTCTTCCCCTCAAGCAAAGGAAGCGTTCCTTTCCGATGGCTAACTGACAGCAATAAAATAAAACAAGGGGGTCATTTTCAAGTGCGCATGCATGACATGACACTAATGGTCACAGTGAAGTCAATAAAGCACGACCCCGTCTCTCGTCGACAAATTTCGTGAGTGCAAAATATACGAAATGTGCAATTCACTTATTGTGAAAGTTGACTTGTACTGAAGGTGTCCTATCGCCGAACTCGCGACGATCCTGACATGCCTGTCTACGTTATGTGCGCTTGTTGCGTGATAACGGAAACCGTACAAAAACCGGCATGGGGCAGAAAATGGACAAGCCCAGACTGTTCCCTGATTTTGCGAGGTAAACTGCAACACTGACCACAGAACATGCTAGAACTTCATCTTCCAAGTCCCATTATAAAACGGACACAAAACGTTTGACAGACACACGTGGCATTTTTTATCTCATAAATACCAAATTGGGTTCGTCTGTCTCAGTCAGCAGTCAAACCCACAAATTACACCAACATCCGGTACCATTAAATATACGCAAGTTGAGCTGAAAAAACGCACTTGACAGACCGCCAAAATTAAATTCAGGTATGCATATTTTGGATTTTCATACTGTAGGTGCATACTGTTTGATTCCCAGTAACCTGTGCCGAAATGCGTGCGGTTATATTGTAGGTACCAATGCGTATGTAAATCCTGACTAAGGGCGCGCCCATGTAGGCCAGGGCCAGGGCCGGGGCCGGGGCCGGGGCCATGAAAAATAATCTATGTCCGAGGCCCTGGCCCCGGCCCCGGCCCTGGCCTACATGGGCGCACCGACAGGGCCGGGGCCGGGGCCGGGGCCAGGGCCGGGGCCGGTGCGAAACATTTTTCTGGATAGGCGACATTTCAACTGCAGGGTTGTCAATAATCCAACATTGGTTTCGTATATGCAGCTGTGCGTGTGTGTTCGCGTTGGGTGCGCTACTGTCTGATTTATCAAGGGCATGGCTATCTTGTGTTTTTCTTTAGATTATACAAATTTGTAAATTGCAAATTCGGGCTGCAGTTTGAAATATGGTTGACAAAACACTGAATTTCTACCTTCAATTATACACATACAGTTCGCTTTTGACCGTGCACATACACGACGTGCGCGTTTCGCTGATTGGTTGAGTTATATAGGTTACTCGAATTTCGCGCAGACATGTCGTTCACTGTGGTTGCTCAAAAAATTTATGTCATCTGGTGACTTTTCATCAGCCAGTATTTTTAAGAATAAAGCGCTTTATATTAATTTGCTTGAACAAATACATATGCATAACCTAAATAAAACCCCAAAATGACCGTGCCCTTGATACATCAGGCAACAGCACACCCAACACGAACACACACACGCACAGCTGCATATGTATACGAAACCGATGTTGGATTATTGACAACCCTGTAGTTCTAACGTCGCCTATCCAGAAAAATGTTTCGCACCGGCCCCGGCCCTGGCCCCGGCCCCGGCCCCGGCCCTGTCGGTGCGCCCATGTAGGCCAGAGCCGGGGCCGGGGCCAGGGCCTCGGACATAGATTATTTTTCATGGCCCCGGCCCCGGCCCCGGCCCTGGCCCTGGCCTACATGGGCGCGCCCTAAGCAGATTTGTGCCTACACATATCTTGCAAGTGTCTGGCAAAAACGTCTGGGTATGTTATTTTCGGTTATCCAAGCCACGCGTTTGTTCCTCTGACACTTAAAAGTATCTGACCAAGTGAACGAATATTCCGAGTGGTTCCGTGCAGAACACAAGTGCGCCCGTGTGTAGGTTCATGTAAATTGGATTTGAACCCCAATCTCATTCAAGGCATCTCAACGCAAAAAGAAAATTTCCGCACGTACAGTACGTTGTACCTGTTTCTGTATTTCTGTTTGATTCACGTTTCGCATGAAAACACTTTGCTTGTTGTCTGATTCGGTTTGATAAGCTGTGTGCAGAACGTTTCACCACCTGAGTCTCTCTCATGGACATAAAAATACATACATACCTATGTACGTGCACATATTTGTATGCGATATGTACCTTGCATGTTCCTTCATCGCTGCCTGGGATACAATGTTTATTCGCGGTCCACCGGATCTTGATTATGTTCTGGCCCTGTGGAGCCGCAAATTAGCCGCGTGTATCTGTTTAAGTGTACAAACAAAAACAGCCTTGGCAATAAATGTTTTTTTGCTTCTGACGTACAAAATAATCCAGAATTCTCAATTTATCGGTTGCCCTGATTTTCAGGTGGTTTACATAGACACCATCTGCATCTGTACATAATTTCACAACGCTTTCAGCTGCACGCATTTTATTCCTATAATTCTTCACCATTTGTTATCATAATAACGTGCATGAGCGATTCCGGAAGCGGCACTTAACCGGATTATTACGCATGATCACTGTTGCAGGTGCAGCTATAGGCATTACGAAAGTTCTGATTCTCACAGAGGGTGGTTTCAAACTTGTTAACGACCTCCCTCAAACAGAGCACTCGTGGGGCTAGTTTTAAAATTTTCCACTTAAAACCCCCGGGGGCTGTAACTGGATTTACTTTTCTGGATCAGTCTCAACATCAACTTTTTAACCAACACTTGTCAAAATCGTTCAAATTTGCGAGCAGAATTGAATGCTCTTTCCTTGTTTTTCGGTTGTTTTGAAACGCCTAGATGCAGATCGCTTGGCTTCGCTTAAATGGCCCAACAGTTGTAATAATATGCATGTCCTAACTAGCAATGTTGTAAATCCCAATTTTCCGCTTAAGCCCCCGAGGAGTGTAAGCAGAAACGACTCGAATCCACTTACAGCCCCTGGGGCCTCTAATTGGATTATTTCTTTTTGTCGGAGGGCCCATTTCCCATTAATTCCCACGTCGAGCCCCAGGGACTTTAGGTGGAAAACTCCGGCATGTAGATATCGACATCTATGCATATAGCCGTGGGTGGCCGGCATTCCAACTAGCTTAGTCTTTTGAAATAGTGCATGGCATGCTCAGGTATCAATATTGTATTGTGTTAACTGTCAACCGTGGCTTTAGGTACATATGTACATATTTGTACCTATAGAAACATTTATTTTGACTCATCATTTCCGACCGTCATATGAAGCAAATTGACTTCGTTGATCAACCTTCGAATATTACTTTGGGCGCCATGTGTCAACAAAACACGAGAACATCCAAGAATTTATTGAGTGCCGTATGAAAATTGAATTAAAAACCCCACGGGTGCCCCAGGCAAACGACGGGGCGCATCGCAGCTTGTCAGTTTTCATCCGGCAAATCCAATCAAAATGATTGTGTTAATGCGGACTTGGCTTGTTTCTCGGTTTTAACCTGGCTTCCATGCTTATTGCTTCACGTGGTCATACCCATAACGGCATTACCGTTTATGAGTGTGTGAGACCCCGTGTTTATCCATATTGTGTTAAAAGCCTCTGTAGGACTCACTTTGATTACCTGATTCACGAGCAAGTTGACTGAAAATTACATACATACACACCCGGCTGATCGATTTATGGAGAGTAGAACTGTTTAGTTCCTGGTGTTATTGGGCTTTCATATTTCATAAACTTCATGATGTGTACCATCAGTAGGCACAATCATTTAGCCAAATTTTATGCACCGACGTGCGCGCACGACAAGCATATCCTGATGCCCACCACAGGTTTTTTTTGGCTTCCGATTGGAACTGCTATGGTCATCGCATGCAAATTGGAAGCGTTATGGTTCCGGCAGTGACGGAATTTTTTTAACCATATTGCATTTATATAAGTTATAGGACAGGCTTGTCCACAATATTCCCTTCATTTCCTCAATTTTAAACTTTATTAAAAAATGTCTTCCGCTGTTAAAGAATAGGACCTACATACATAGGTCCTGCATGTATGTAAGAATAGGTGTAGGTACATGTACATACATACAGTATACATACAGCATGTATACCACATCACGAAGCAGCCGTCCGGTGCACACAATGAATTGGATCGTGACCCGCTATCGCACTGATAGTTTTGGGGACAGATGCCACAAACCATTATCTAATTTTTGTGCTCATGCATGAGATCGCACAGAACCGCTCGCAATTGTGTGTGACCATTATTTCTTCGGCACGACGACACCTTTTTGTAAGTTGTCGGAAGTCTCTGCGACACTGCAAGCATTCAGCTCAGTCTATTATATTTTGCCACCCATTTCGACTGCTGTCTGCCTGATCACACAAGTGCTGTATCTATATGTATCTCAGTCATCCGTAACTGCGAACACCTGAGTTGCAAATCCTTGTCGTTCTTTTAGCATGGCTGGCACTGTCACAGTGATATACTCAAAACAACAATGAATTCAGAATTCATACCCAGTGCGTTGCCTGAATGGTAAGGCGCAAAACCCGGTGCATCGCCGATCGGAATTGATCTGCAGGTTGTATGAGAGGCTCTGTGTGATCTTGTCATACAACCTGCAGATGACTTCCGATTTGGGGCGCAACGCTGGGTTTCGCGCTTTACGATTCAGTCAACGCACAAAGCATAAATTCTAAATTATGTAGTTGTTGTTGCAACCATGTATACCGCATATGCATGGTCTTCTAACGGCCATGAAATATTTTGAGTACCGTCTCTGTGAAATGCTCATCATAATACTAACAGTGGTGTTATTGTTTTCCATGACCGGTTTTCGGTTGAACAGCTATAGATGTACAATGTACATACCATCGTGGACACCCTACCTGTCCTAGTGTGCACTTTTATGGACGCCGCGCATGTGCAAGCAACGTGACCGCCAAACGTCCAGAGAAAGTCCACAGAAGTTCGCTCAAGCTCATTGGCAGCTGACCGGCTGTTTGCGCGTACCTGCCCCTGCTCTTACAGTATGTATGGCGTCCACAAAAGTGCACTCGAGTACACTTGGCTTGTACTCTGGAACCTTAGGGTGGCCATGACGATAGAACAAACATATAACAAAGTATCCGTTTGTTTCTGCGAGCCTAGGTTGTTTAAAATTCGTGAAACGTGTTGCTCACTGGCTTTATAAGCTTAACGCAGCAGATCTAAAAAATTTACAGATGATGTGTAGTGTATACCCACGTATATGTACATACCTTTTGCTGGTATGTATATGTACATAACCAACGCTAGACCTTTTACACCTGGTCACCTTCTCGTCAGTGGGTGTTTCAATTTCGTCCAACGGCTCGGTGTTTTCCAATTTCAAATCACTTTGAGCGCAAGCTGCGCGTTTTCCCGCGGAGTAAGTATTGTCTTGGGAAGACCGAAGCCTTGTCTTGTTATGCCCTTATGGTCACTATTGTTGCCACAAAACAGAAAATTGAAAACATTCCAGAAATATATGGTAGATAAGCCAACGTTTCAGACACCGGCCAGCTCCGAGTTAAAAAAACTTTACGTGTTTACTAATGAAGCGTGCCCTGTACATTGTTTTCCCATCAGGACGCTGTTTTGACAAGCTGATTGGGTTTTTGGCATCGCAGCAACTGTATCGTCGCTCAGCGATGTCAGTCAGAGGTTTCAGTACATACATAGACTTTCAATGTAATATGACACTAGAGATACAGTATGTATGCCAAGAACAAAAGAAACAACTGACAAGATAACTGACAATCGAAATAAAAGAGAAAATCCAGGCCATCAACATCACCATCAGTGTGCTGTTCTGTGGGAAACCATTTCTCCAGTGTTTCTGTATTTCGGTATCCACCGTAGGTACAAACTGAAACTGTTTCTCTGAGGTTTCACAATTTGACAAGCAAAGTACATATACTATGTACAGTCCAGCCACCAGCTCATGAGACGACTCTTAGGCCGCATTCACAATGCAGCGCGTTAGCGTGTTGCTGATTAGCGTGAACGCTTTTTCCGCACGCTTTTGCATTCACAATGGAAAATTGAAAAAGCGCGTTACCGTGCGCGCTTATCAGTGACACGCTAATGCGCTAACGCGCTAGCGCGCTAATCAGCAAAACGCGTTTGCATTCACAATGCCCGTTGGTCTGGGTGTTGGCAAATGCCGAGTTTTTTATTTCTTTGCTTTGAAAACGGCAACCAATCGCTTTCAAGATTCATTCAAACTTATTTTGATTCTAAAGGAACATTTTCCTCAAATGGAAAATCTAGCTAGTCGCGACATGAACAATCCATGCGCGCAATCCAGTCTCTTTGTCGTGTCATGCATCACAATTACACCACCAAAGAGGATACACAACACATAAGCAGATGAACAACGTTCTGCGCAACGTTTGCTTGCAGCTAATATAACAGCAGCCAAAACTGTTTGCCTCAATTGATTGATAGCATAAAATGATATGCTTCGAAGCATCAAAATGAAACAAAAATATTCTCAGTGAACGCAGCAGGCTTTATTTCCTATGTTTTCACCTTTTTTGTGGTCAGATAATGTTTTCAAATTAAATTATAAACTTTAGAACACGCGCATCCAGTGCTAACGCGCAAAAAAATTAGAACCAGTCCTAATCGTGAAAAGCGCGTGCGTGCACGCTAACGCGCCAACGCGCTAATCAGCTTTGCATTGTGAATGCAAAAGCGCGTTGCGCATCTGCGCGTTAGCGTGCGAGAAAAGTTGCTCGCACGCTAACGCGCTAACGCGCTAATCAGCTTTTTCCATTGTGAATGCAAAAGTGTGCGCATCTCGCACGCTAACGCGCTAACACGCTAACGCGCTTGCATTGTGAATGCGGCCTTAGGTGTTTCGAAACCTTTCGAAAACAAAATAAAGAGAAATCGACAACGGACGAACACACCAATTTATCTTTCTTTTGTTTTCGAAATGTTTCGAAACACACGTGGAACCGCACCAGGCGTCTCATGAGCACGTGGTTGCACTATACATACCTACATACAATATGTATGTATAGTCCACCCACCAGCTCATGGCACTTTGTGTTGCTGCTGGCTGGTTTGGTCCCTTCCTCCACGTTCTAATGAAAGAGAAATTGAGTGCGAGCGATTTTGCAAAAGAACTAAAAAAATGATAAAATGTGTCGAAAACGATTGAATTCGATCAAATTTAAAATTAAAATAAATTAAAATCTATAAAACACGTCGATTTCATAAAAGCAGCAATTTAGGAGCAAAAATGTTTTTTTGGAAACTCAATTTCTCTTTCATTAGAACGTGGAGGAAGGGAACAAGTCGGCCAGCAGCAACACATAGTGCCATGAGCTGGTGGACGGACTATAACTATGTACATACAGTACAATTCCAGGAAAGGGGTAGCTGCACTAGTGCGCACGCGTGTGTACGATTAATCTGCGTGCAGTACTTAACAGGCAACATTTTGTGACTTTCCCACGCCCAAGCGCCGCACTAGGTCACACGCGTGCGGGTGCGTGCGATAGTTAAGCAAGAAGTCGATAATTGTTAAGCACGTGCACGCAAATTAATCGTACGCCCGCGTGCGCACTAGTGCAGTTACCCCTTTCCTTGAAATGTACTGTAGGTATAGTCTGACAATTCTTTTGGGAGAAACTTTTCAAACGCGTTGCCTGATCCGTAAAGCGCATGATGTGTGCACTGGCTATAGCGGTCACGTGACTTCTGTAGCCAGTGAACGCATAATGCACTTTACGGATCAGGCAACGTGTGATTGAAAAGTTTCTCCCAAAAGAATTGTCAGAGTGTATGTAGGCCTTCGTTCTTTGTTGGAACAGAAGCAATAAACCGGCAATCAGCCTCCCCCTCCCATACTAATGGCTTATGCGCGCATTGGTTAATAATTGTGACCACACCTAACGTACGTACATAAGTATAGTGTACCTACGTAATAAACCGCCTGGCAATATGAATGCTCTGCAGTTGATAGCACACGTGGCATTATGATCCATGAATGTCTAATGCAGACAGTATGCCCGTAAGCAACATTTTAGCACAATGTTGTGAGCTTTTCCTATAATCAAGCACACGTTGTTATTTAGTGTTCAGCACGAGCCAAAGTTCTGCGTTTGCCGTATCGCCTTTGGAACATGAACTTTTGGTCGATAAACCTCAATGACTAACTCTGTGCGAAGTCAGGTTATGATCAGCACTGCATGCGCTTGCCACTGGACAGAGATTCGTTGGCACTACAAGGTGATAATACTGCATTTAAGCAAGGCTGTGCCCAAGATCCTTTGACTTCGCATCGCATGCCTGTCAGTATCACATATAGTATGTACTAGGTTCTCAGCATGGCTCATTCTCACTCTTACCGACCTGTTATGTCAGATGCGTCAGTGTGCAAGAGGAGTTTCACCTTTCAAACCCCAGTGGCAGAAAGTTGTTTCTCATATTTTCGCAAGTCAGTTTGCCATTTTGTTAATTAGCACAGAAGCTGATCGAGTTTTACTTGTTGTCATTTTTTGATACCTGATTCATACATTTCTGATCGTTTTTACTGGGTTTCCTGCGCCACTGGGATCAATCATTTGTTGGATGCTGTGATCAAGAGAGAAAGTCTATCAATTCTCTGCACAACATCGATCAGAAGGCTATGCTACTAGTATCCCATGCATGCAACTCACAAATATGAAACCACGACATTGCAATATTTGGCTATAGGCAAACTACAGTACGCCAACACGAGCCCGATTTCGGAGGTGGTGAACTTGCAAAACGCAAAGAAAGAGAAAATCATCATGCTCCATGTTGTATGCCACAACGTGTAACGTTTCCCAAATCAGCAGCCACGTCATGAATGTTTCACTATTTTGCCAGCTCCGAAATCGGGCTCGTGTTGGCGTAGTTTTACTTTTATGTTCTCCATTTACATAAATAATTATTATAGGACCTGAATTTATTACATACCATTGAATGTACGTTTCACACGTGGCTCTATGTACATATAGGCAAACTACACCAACACGAGCCCGATTTCGCAGCTGGCAGAATGGTGAAACATTCTGACGTGGCTGCTGATTTGGGAAATGTTACACGTTGAAGAACACAAACCACCTTCAAAAGCGGGCTCGTGTTGGTGTGGTTTGCCTAGTAACGCTACACCAACACGAGCCCGATTTCGGAGGTGGCAGATTGGTGAAACATTCATACGTGGCTGCTGATTTGGGAAATGTTACACGTTGTAGAATATATCACGTGGTGCATGAGGATTTCTCTTTCTTTGCGTTTTGTAACCACACCACCTTCGAAATCGGGCTCGTGTTTGCGTAGTTTGCCTATACATTACAGCACGACTGTATTGTACGCTTGTTGACTGTATGACATTTATGACAATAATGTTTTGTGCAATCTACAAGTGTAAAGGCAAACTACACCAACACGAGCCCGATTTCGAAGGTGGTGTGTATTCAAAACGAATAGAAAGAGAAAATCATCATGCTCCGTTTTGTATTCTTCAACGTGTAACATTTCCCAAATCAGCAGCCACGTATGAATGTTTCACTATTCTGCCAGCTCCGAAATCGAGCTCGTGTTGGTGTAGTTTGTCTATATGTATATCTACATGTATGTGTACATCCTTTGTGAACAAAAATTGACTCTCTCGGTGTGAGGCTCTGACACAAAGGTGCTGCTCCGTTTCTGTAGGCATCAGTCTAAACCAGTTGACCTACATACGTATGTATAAGTAAATACCCAAGAGAGCAATATGTTTACAAGAACTGCTTCTCAGAAGAACACCTGTTCGTCCAATCGTCATAATTTCAGACGACTTTCCGCCATGTACGACAGTGACCGTTATCGCCTGCTTGTGCTCGGCGCACACAAGGTCGGCAAGACATGCATAATTCGCAAGTACCTCTACAACGAACCGGTGATGCCTGAACGGTACAAAGAGACGGTGGAGGACCTGCATTCACGAGATTTCAACATCGCCGGCAAGACACTACCGCTCGACATCATTGACACGAGCAGCAGCTACCCGGATATGCGCAAGTTGGCAGTACAACAGGCGAATGCGTTCATGCTCGTCTTTGCCGTCAATGACGTCATGTCGTTTAGATATGTGAGTGGTGATCGGTGATGGTAGAAATTGGGAATTCTGTGATTTTGATGGTGGTCCAGTGATTGGGAGCGTCGAATCATTGCTGCTGGCTGACCTACTGTATGTAACGCGGCGAGATTTGGTATACCATGAGCGCTGACGGACCTGGCTGGCCTCCAGTAGTCCACTGATTCGGTTCGGGTTCACTTGTACCTGGATCAGCATTTGGGCCTGTTGTATGGTGAAGACTGAGACTAGGCCCAATCCTTGGCGTTAGCCGAATATGCGCAACAAGCCCGCACTGCAGGCTAAGCATGGCGTAAGCCCTAAGCCTGGAAGTACTGGGAAGGAGGTCCACCATGCACATATAGAAAGTCAACTGGACTGAGTTTGTGATTCGTTTGATATTGCAGATGAGCGAAGTGTGGGACGAGATCTGCCAACAACGTGAGGATGATCTTGATTTCATGCCAATAGTGATCGTGGGCAACAAGACTGATCTGGAATCGCACAAAGTAGGTCTTCTCCGCAGTTTGACCAGACACGTTACCCCCAGGTACTTGGACACCGCCCCAACACGAGCACGCTGACGGGGCCAAGAGTGATGTCATTGAAAATACTGGTCGTTCTTTCGTGGCGCCGGCCACGAACGTTGACCTCTGGCAATGACCCGGACTAGAATCTATGCTTAGAAAAGTACCTGGGCATTAGGGGCTGAGACAGCCTCCATCATTGCGTACTATAACGCCCGCGGAAGCATAGCATCACAGATAATTAATTATCATCGTCCCCTTTTTCGCTAATTGTTGATGACACACTTCAAAGACACCATTAGCAAAGAAACAGTTCGATATCCTCTGCAGATCACCCTCAACACAGTGCGCGTGTGGCTCGAATCTCGTGCGCACACAATCCGGGCGCGCTACATGCCCACATCGGCCGTCAATGGTGACGGTCTGGTATCGGCATTCCGAAAACTATTGGAATTAAGCGAATTCAATGGAATTATTGAATCGAAAGAGACCGATGAAGGCCGGCCCGAAGTCAATCGAAGTCTGTCAAACCCGCCAACGAATTTGAATGTCGCTCAGTTGGAGTCGAACCTGAGTCGAAATCGAAGTTTCCGAGTCGGCAAGGGCCGAAGACGGGAGACCAGTAATGAACCATCGCAACCACCGGACTCCGGGCTGAAGCGGACCGGGTCATTGCTGCGAAGGGGAGTCAGTCTAAGGCGAAAGTCGAAAACGAGGGTGGTGGATGAAAGTGACTGTAGACTCTCGTGAACACTTATTATTTAATGAACAAAACGTTGGTTTTTATCGGTTTTTAATTGGTTTTGTAAGATGATTACATTATATTTTAACGTCAGAGAACAAATCAAGACACTATTTATTTTTTGCAATTTTGTGCTCAAGTGATGTCCGTTTACGTTAGCAGTGTTCTTCGATCGTTATATTTTTTGCAAGGTAAATATTATTTATTCAACAAATTCCACCATTGTACGTGTGCATCCCCATAACTGTGTCACAAAAATGTAACTGAGTAGTCTTGGAATAAGAGAATCACTAAAATCCATAGCCTGTCAAATGATGTAGGAACACTAAGTGCATAAAATGAGTAGGAGGTGCACATAGTTGCAGAACAACGATAAGCGAAATAATGTTTATTGAAGATACATATAACCAACAAAGCTATATATAAAATTCAACGCGTCATCTGCTTCAAATTGGCACAGTCCAAGGCGTGTACGTCGACGGATCGGGCAAGTCGGGAACCTTCAGGAAAAAAATCGTAAAATAAGCATTTTCCCAATTCCCGTTTTCCCCATTCACCTTTCCACTAAGGTCATCCACACACGCGTTGCGTATCATTTCAGCCGTGCACGGACTGTTGAGTGTGAACTCGGGTGTAACTCCTTGTTCGGAACGGGCAGCACGAATTGCGTCCTTGATTGCAAACAACACGGACATGCCAAGGAATAGCGGGGGCTCGCCGACCGCCTAAATTTCTTGTGAAATTTTATGTTTGGAATCGTCTTGGCTGTTTGGGTACTGCATAGTACTTTAGGTACTCTACGAACTTGGCACGACACCAAAATGGAAGACCGCACTTCATCTGGAAAGTGATGCTAAGTTTTTGTGCGTGCCCTGGATCTCCTCTAATTTGACGGTGATATGGCGTGACTTGGATTAGTTAACACGACTAGGGATTATCGAGAGCTTCGTGATTTTGGCGTGCGCCAGCTCGTGTTTGTTTTTCTGGTCACGTGGCCATCTGGTGCATCGTCACTGACCGTCTGCGAAAGCAGGTCGAGTCGGAACGGGCAATCGAAAGCATGCTGCACAACTCATATCACGTTTCTTTGGAAAACACAACTTTTCCAAATTCACCTCGCACGTTTAATATGTTCGAAGACACATTTGTACAAAACCATACCTTTGACGCAAAGACCGCACTGTTATTTGCGGATCCCTTCAACAATTTCACATTGAAACTGCGCGGACAGTCGTCAGCCGACGGGATCTTGTAGTTGGACGGACCTCGGGTCAACACTTGACCGTTCGGACGATATTTGAGTTCTTCCAGAGTTGCCAGACCTTGGCCCTATGCAGATTCAGAAGGATTTCAGATTAAAGTAAAATGCAAAACAAAACTTTAATGTTTCTTATCCAACCTGTGTGAAAGCGCCCTCGATTTGTCCAATATCAATCGCCGGATTCACACTGTCACCAACGTCCATAACGATGTCGGTTTGCAGAATCTGGGACACAAAAAATGAGTGTGGGTTTCTTTGAAGAAATCAGGCACCTTCTCCAACTCAATGTGTGTCAATACCTTGTGATTGCCGGTCAGGGTGTCAATTTCGACCAATGTGCTGGCCACCCCGAACACATAGTATCGGAATTGTTTGACCGTTTGCGGTTCGCCGCTGAACAAGTCGATCGGATCGATGTCGAAACTGAAGGGAAAACACGTTGTTCATTTGATTTCTGTGTTTGCATCACAGGCCAAGTGGTCAATGTGAATCGTGCAGCCTGTCGGTTTCGACCTGTTTCCACAACGAGCCGTGCACCAGGTCATCGTCAGTAGGAACGCACCAGATTGCCATGTAACAAAAGGTGATCGAACCAAATGCGATTTGTGCTGGTCACGTGACGCGTGCGAAGACTTCGCAGCGAAGTCACAGCGCCATGCGATCCGATCCGATCACCAAGTCTCAATGGTGCACTTGGTGTACTTACAGATCATCAAAACCCAAACTCTGCAAAATATTCACCGAAACATTATGTTAACACAGACGTGTAGTATCCGGTAGCTGATAGACTGATGCGATGTTGATATGCCATCATACACAATGTCGGCCAATCAATGTCGTGCTGTAGTTGACGCAGAGGTTCGAGTCGATGCATGATCTTTTCACATGCTTCCTGAAACATCACACAATAGACTGGGCGCTAACGGTCAAACCCAAACTGAACTCTAAACCCTTTACCTTGACGGCAGCCCCATTAATGTCACTTCCGACCGAGGCAGCAGTTGGTGATGTATTCGGGACTTTGTCAGTCGAAGTGTGCTCAATGTGGATGTAATGTAGCGGGATGTTGAGCACTGCCGCTGCGATTTGGGCAACTTTTGTGTGCAACCCCTGGCCCATCTCCATGCCGGCGTGCGTGATAAGCACACTCCCGTCGGTGTAAATGTTGACCAATGCTCCTGCCTGAAATTTTTGACCTGTTTGAACTTAGTTTCGTATTATAAGTACAGGAAAATTAGTGATAAACACATTCGAGAAACTGAAAAAATGGACCTGATTCAAATGTTTCACGCCAAACGCAATGCCGAATTTGGTCGGTAACATCACCAGGCCTCGCTTGATGTACTTGCTTTCCCTGAAAATTTCAAAGTTATTTCATCATAAAAAGCTAAAACGCGACACAAAACTAGTTATTTACCGATTGAATTTCTCGACCTTTTGTTTCACGTTGTGATAATCAGACAGTTTGACACATTCATCCCAGCATCGACGTAAATTATTATTCGCGACTTTTGTGCCGTAAAAATTCGTGTCGCCTTTGTAGGACAGATTCTTCTGACGGATCTGCAACTTTCATCACTTTTTCGCGGTTGGCTCGTGTACCGACACAATAATACCAATGGCCGGTATGATAATAAGGTCATTGTGGCTGCCTTGAAGCACTGTCCTGATTGTTATCATGCCTATCGAGAACGTATGAAACAAACTTCTTGTTAACAAACAGGTTCGTTTTTCGGTTCCGGTGACTATAATCGCACTATAATCACACCTGGTGCACCGCTTGTCCATAAAGACAGGGCAAAACGCGGCCGGGCAACCAGAGAAACATGCTGCACAGCTCACAAAACCAAATATCCGACCAAAAAAACAGTGCGCACGCACCTCGAACACGTCCAGCTGATGTTTCACAGCGAGTTCATCAAGTGCACTTTCGAACGCAAACATTGACTGCGGTGCACCGAAGCCACGGAATGCGGTTGACGATTGCGTGTTGGTCTTGGCCAGATGCAAGGTTGTGTGCACCAGGGGCACCGTGTATGCGTTATCGGCGTGCACTAGGGCACGCTCTGGAAACAATATAATTGAAACATCAGGTTCTGATTAGGCGCGCTGTCGGTGGTGTTGGTGTGACTTTCGGATTGGCCACGAGCATTGGTTGCACACTGGACACCAAATCTGGTGAAATATGTCAATCAAATCAGTAATACACCGGCCGCGTTGTTTTTCGGGTCAGCCAACCTGGTCTAACTCACGCAAACATGAAAAGGAGAAAATATCAACCAATGAGCTCATGCACGCTGCTTAACTCATGGCCACCCCTTCCAAAACCGACGTGATACGCCAAACGACAGATCCTTCGAATGCCCGCAATTCATGTGGTATTCAGCGTGGTAGGCACGCATTCGCAACTCCTTGTCCAAGCCGAGTGTGTAGTGTGTGCGCAGAGCGTGTCTCGTTCCAGTCATGCACATGTCGTCAAAACGTTCCAGCACACAGCGCACGGGACGATGCAGTCTGACGTTAAGTAGTGTAAAGTGGGTGACGTTGGAGAAAAAACTAAAGTCAAAGGTCACAAGGTTCGTTTTTACTCTGCTAACTTTCAGATTCGACCTTGCAGTTACCAGGACGGGACGATGGCCTTTTTAGACTTATTATGATCATTCTTTGGTAGATGGTGTCAAGCCTACATACGTATCAAGGCCGAATCCCATGCCAGTACCCGGTTCTCCGGGACCCAAATGCAAGTTCCCTAACTTGGAGCCGTTGCCAAGCGTTGCACAACACAAATGGCGAAGTCTAATCTTGCTTTGCACATGAGCATTGTCCAGGCCCATTCGTGAACTATGTATGTACACAGGTAGTCCGATCCGTGAAGCTTCCCTCATAACAACCTCGATGGGCATATGACAACAAGATTTATTGACAAAACGTCTTCCTGACACAAAGTAATGAAAAATCGACACTGATTACAAAATTTGTCACAAAAAACCAACTTGGCAGCAGCCAGGGCAGTCGGCAAAGCGATTATAGCAGCCGCAGTCTCCTTGCCTCCAAATCCACCGCCGATGCGTTTGACGTTGACCACCACTTTGTGGAAAGGGACGTTGAGAAGCAGGGCAACGTCTTTCTGGAAACATTTTTTATTCGGGCTAAGTTTAGACAGATGGTTGACAACTGACGACAGCTTGAGTTATCAGATGTGAAAACCATAAAAGGTTTTCGCTTACGACAAGTCAGTGTCGTGTATTATGTCCCTCTAGAAAATAAGCTGTTTATTTTCGTTTTAGTAACCACCTGGTCCAACCTATGAGAGCATGATAACATGAGATGACACTTGAACAATTATTCCAATTTTCTGCTCTAACCTGGATATCTGACGGATTCTGCGTGGACGACGATATGGTGATGTGTCCCTTCTCACCGGGCACTGCGATACACGCGTGCGGCTCAAGGTAGAAATGCTCCTGGCCGCCGACACGATTTGTACCTGAAAGAGCACTGTCCCTTCCAAATCAAGAAATTTTATCACAAAAAATACAGAAAAAATATAAATATAGATTCACCCGAGTGGACGTATTCGAATTTCTCCGCCCATTCTTCGGTCGGTCCGGGACTGTTGTCGGCTGTTAAATTTGTCAACATCATCGGTTTCGGGGTGTGGTAGGAATTGGCGTGCTCTGCATCCTGTGGACAACAACGAATGCTGATTCAGCAGGAAGTAAAGTGCATCCGCGCATGACATGGTGCGTCAGCGTAATTTTTCATACGGAAACTCAAAATTAAGCATTACAACATAATTCACTGTTTATCAGCACCGATCCCGGTGCAATTTTTGCGAAATCAACGGCATCAAAATTTCTCAGTCCTTGGCACAAAGTAGTGCAGATCACCAAGTGTGATACCCATCCACAATCCATCTACCTCCACAGTCACAACAGGCGTCATTCCACGTGTGTCGTATTGCACCTGCACCAACATGGCAGCCTGCTTTGCGCCCAACTCTGTATCGCACACGACGGCGCTGATTGGCTGGCCACAGAAGATTACCTGGTACAGGGTTGCTCATAAATTTTTTCAGATGACCTGGAAGGCATGGTACATGAGATCTCTAAGGTCTGATGCCGGCATCAAACTCGGTGATTGGTCCAGTCCTATCCGATTTTGTTAAGGAACGTTTCTCGTGAATTTTTCTTTGAAGGTTGTCATGCGCCGCTAATTTTGACCACCGTGTAGAACTTTTTTAATAAGCTTTCTCGAAAGAACTTTTACGCTGGTCAAAGTCAGTGGCGTCAGTAATTTCCAAATATCCTAAAGACAAAAGAATCAAGACAAAGCGATCAGCAAGCCTGACATCAGCCTGACCCTAACGCCCCACCTCCTTCTCAGCAAACACATGTGTTTCAGGTGGCTCCCCTGAATACACCATTGACCCTCCGGGTACCCGATCCTTTGCAGTGAACATTCGAACAAAACCAGGCACAGCGCGGGCTTGTGAATCGTCAATGGAGATAATACGCGCTCGGGCGTGCGTGCTCATCACAAGGGCCAAATGCAGGCAGTCTGAAATTTCCACGAACATATTTTAAGCGATTCCGTATCTTTTCGGTCCAGCGTACTTTTCGGTCCACACGACTTTTCGGTCCGTGTAACCTTTCGGTCCAGGTGCTTTTCGGTCCACTCACTTTATGGTCCAAGTACCTTTCGGTCCATATACATTTAGGTCCAGGTACGTTTCGGTCCAGGTACTTTTCGGTCCAGGTACCTTGTGTCCAGATACTGCACAAAATACGCTCATGCGCGCGTGGCGCGCGAAAATGTTACACTTTTGTGAATATTCGTCGTGAAGTCACTTCAAGGTGCCGGTTCATTTGATTTTTCATCTTTTTCTGGCATTCGTCTTCACACTTTTGTCGTTGTGACTTCTGTCATGTGTGTGTCGATACTGGATGCAAACAATAAATTGAAATTGAATTGTGAAGTGTTTCTTCTGGCTGCGGAAGGTTGACAGTTTTTCAGAGCGCACTGTTTGAACTGGAGTTGAGACTGAAGTGACACGCATCAGTCACAAAACGGTCATAAATTTACTCACCACCAGGCTGCAGTACACAGGTGTGCTGTATGTGTGTGCAAGAGGCACCCTGATCTGGCAAGATGCACGTGCATTATTATTGCTTGTCTCTGCTCACTGTGTGTGTGTGTTTGCACACGCAAAGAACAAACATGGGCACACTGCAGCAGTATTGATTAATTATGCAACGCTACCAACACCATTCTGTTTCACCGACCCACCTAAATAATAAAAGCAATCTTTAGACGACCGCTCAGCACAGCTCCTGTGGCCCACAGGAGTGCGCGCTGTAAAGCAAGAGCACAACAAGCGAAACAACACCACACTAGGAGGCGTACGTTGTAGACGAGGACTGGGGATGAGATGGGTCGGCTTCCAGCTGACACCGCTCTTAGGCCTGAGCCCCCAGTTCAAATCCAACGTCGTCTCATGCGCAGCTTTTTGTAATTTTTAAGTTTGCCGTTATTTTCTGGAAATTGTTTGCTGAGTATTTTCTGATGTTTTGTCTCATTTTTGTTGAAAGATTTGGTTGGCCCTGTTTCCAAAGTTACAATCAGAAAACAAAATCACCAAAAACATATCTAGGCACCGGCAGGCATGAATAGCGAACAGCACCCGAAAGTGCCTGCTCACTATAAAAGAGTGTATGCTGCGTGTTTTGGTTGCATAAAACTCGTGCGTGATGTTTCACTACCACACACCACACATCTTCACTGCGCCGTACGTATCAACTCAGTTTCGACCCCCAAAAGTCCCCAAGGGTCACGTGACCAAATAGATTCGGATTCCCCGACCCAAAGCACCCCCTTGACCCATTTTTCACCAAATTGTTTTCCCAGCCTGAATCTATCGGGGGAGGGGAGGGAGAAGAAATCTTGTCCCTCTCGGGCCGAGGTCTGATTATGACACAGCTAGTCTCCGCTTGAAAGCACAAAAACAGTGAGCGATATAAACTTGGTGATGGGTTAGGACAACACTGGGTTGACAAAACAGCGGGAGACAAAACAGCGCGGGACAAAACAGCGGGGGACAAAACAGCGGGGGACAAAACAGCGGTTACTGAAGGCAGCTATTGATATCTTTGTCAGCTGGCTCAGGCTTAGGCCTAGGCTTTGGCATGGGCTTAGGCTTAGGCCTACACTGCCCTCAGCGAATGTCAATTGAAGTGGCTGCTATCTTTAGAAACCCCTGTTTTGTCCCCGTGACACACTTGGTGAAATAGGATGGGATCGGAACTATTTTGGTCACGTGTCGTTGTTTGCATGAAGAATATGAAGAGATTTATGATGGTGTTTTGCACTGTGGCATGCGATTCCACGAAAACACCATCAAGAACTGATTCCACCCACAACCACAGGTACACCGTTGCTAAACTCAAATGAAGAGACTTACTGGAGCCACTAATTTCGACCAGTGTAAAAGTTGCTCATTTCAGGTCTCTGGGATTGCCATTTTAAGCTGGTCGAAGCCAGTGGCATCACCAGTAAATTTAGAAATAGGTAATGCTCAATGCAAAAATTAAACGTCGACGTGACCAAGCAAGGTCCGACCAGTTTTGCAGGCTCAAGAAGTACATCAGTGCCCAGGACAAGATCATACAGGACGGGACCTTTGCTTGGAATGTGTTCTAATCTAGCATCGATATTGTGGTTCTGGTATCGTATTTTAATTTTTTACTAAGAAACTGAGATTTTAGCAATAACTTTTTGTGATTTGTTCATGGCTCAGTATCAATATCAACGCTTATGCTATATGTAGCCAATGTATATCGGAGTTAGCATGGTAGGTAGTGCAAAAGCGACACGTGCTTGATTCGCTACAGTGCGCTTTTTGAAAATGTAATCGTGCGCTATTTCAACAATACTTAACCGAATCAGCTCAAACTTGCACACAAGGTATATACCGTGGCTCAAAATGCTGACGCAAAATTTCGTCCCGCTGCAGTCCCGCACGCGCGAATGCGGGCAAGATACAGTCGACATTTTTGTTAAAACGTTCTTTCCTTTTTTCCCACAAAGTACCAGTCAGCAGGGTTGGGCAAAAAAAACACGGGTTTAAAAAATAATTTTTTTTTAAAAAATATTTTTTTTAAAATTTGGCCGGGGAACAATATTGTCTAAAACGTTCAAAAATGGCCTTTTTCGAGCTTAAAATTTGTAATTTTTTCTCAGGGTCCGTGATGGTTTCTTCACAAAAGTGCATGCGGCGCTTGTTTTTCACATCTTGGCGCCTCTGAAAGCGTTTATCATGTGCCTTGATGTAAAACATAAGGTACATTGCATTTCTTTCGTCAGTAGATCAAGGATGACGAGCTTCATTAGAGCAATCAGAGTTGTTCAGACAACCCATATTCAGGACAAACAGCAAAATATCTGGTTTCTGTATAGGCAACCTACGTTATCACGTAAATATACCTCATTTGGTCATCTCTGATGCACACAATGCAGCAACACTATGAGACAGAACAACGGTCAGTGGCCCACGTGGGCTTCGGGCTCCATCGGTTACTGGAAGGGCACAAATATAATACAGGAAAACTCGCCAATAAGTCACATTCAGCAAGTATAATTGCTCATTGTGTATTTTATTAGCCATTTTCTGCATTTATCTTTTATTTTTGCAAAAAAATTGAATCATTTTTTGCCATCTTTGAAAATAAAAAAAAAAAAAAAAAAAAAAAAAAAAAAAAAAAAAAAAAAAAAAGTACCAGTCAGGGCCCAGACGTTACTTAACAACAGGAATGTTAGTATCTCAAATAGGGTTTTCGTGCTCGAGAAACACGATGGTGCTATTGCCGACTTCGTAACTTCACAACTGAAATCGGTTCCAGACCATGACCTCGACTTTTTGTATGGAAAGAGTGCTTCCCGAAGTAAAATTTCGCCGAAAAGTTGGGTTACCAGAAATGTTAAGGTTGTTTATGCGGGCTTCGCCCAAAACACTATCGCCACTTCTATCTTAACAAACTCTGCCAGTAAATTTAGTAAAAGTTCGATTACCAGAACTATTAAGTTGTTTATGTGCACAAAAAAGTGCTATCGCCGACTTCGTAACTCCATGTCTGAGACCGGTCCCAGACCATGACCATGACTTTTTGTATAGAAAGAGTGCTGCCCGAAGTAAATTTTAGTCGAAAAGTTCGATTACCAGAAATATTAAAGTTGTTTATGTGGTTTTCGTACTCGACAAACACGATTGTGCTATTACCGACTTCGTAACTCCATGTCTGAGACCGGTCCCAGACCATGACCACTACTTTTTGTATGGAAAGAGTGCTTCCCGAAGTAAAATTTCGCCGAAAAGTTGTGTTAAAAGAACTGTTAAAGTCGTTTATGGGGTTTTCGTACTAGCGAAACACGAAGGTTCTATGGCCGAGTTCGTAACTTCGAGACCGGTTCCAGACCACGACTTGGACTTTTGCACAGAAACAGTACTTCTGAAGCCACAATCACGGCTGATATAAAACTATTTTCTCCAAGTTGTTTACACGTTGTTCAGCTCAAAAAGTACAATAATCGATGCTCAACAGTGCAATCACGCACGCTACGTTGCCTGACTTATAAAGCGCACAATGTATTACAAACAGCACACAGGGCGCATACACACAAGCAGCCAGCACAGTGGGCAATGCTGCAACACACACGGTAAATCACACACAATGATGTCATAGGGTGACATTTTCGAAACGGTGTAAAGGTCAGTTGGGTGTAAAGGTCGGTGGAAAGCTCGGTGTGAGAAAGTTCAGTGTAAGCTCGGCGTAAGCTTGAAACATTGCACGCTGAGCAAGCAGCAGACGCGCGTTTCTAAACGAAAGGTCAACTTTCACAGTTTGCTGTGCAAGCGTAAATCGTTCGTTTGCAATCTGGTTCATTTAAGCTGGTTACACGAACGTTTTAAATGAATATTTGTAAGTTACCTAATATTTCGCCTAAGCGCGAACAATATTACGCCTAATACCTAAGCCTAAGCCTTTTGAGAAATTATACATTAATTAACGGCGGTGCCAAAAATTTTGATGTCACTAACTGATCGCAGCGCGAAATCAAAACGGCTCCATGAAGGTTACGAAATTCATACATATCGTTTAAAAACGCTTGTGCAACCAGCCTAAACAAACAATATTGCAAACAAGCGATTTACAGTTGCACAACAGACTGTCAAATTTGACCTTTCGTTTAGAAACGCGCGTCCGCTGCTTGCTCAAGTCATCCGTGATCTACTGACGAAAGAAATGCAATGTACCTTATGTTTTACATCAAGGCACATGATAAACGCTTTCAGAGGCGCCAAGATGTGAAAAACAAGCGCCGCATGCACTTTTGTGAAGAAACCATCACGGACCCTGAGAAAAAATTACAAATTTTAAGCTCGAAAAAGGCCATTTTTGAACGTTTTAGACAATATTGTTCCCCGGCCAAATTTTAAAAAAAAATATTTTTTAAAAAAAATTATTTTTTAAACCCGTGTTTTTTTAAAAAAAACACGTGTTTTTTTTAAAAAAATTTTTTGTTTTTTTTTGCCCAACCCTGCTGACTGGTACTTTGTGGGAAAAAAGGAAAGAACGTTTTAACAAAAATGTCGACTGTATCTTGCCCGCATTCGCGCGTGCGGGACTGCAGCGGGACGAAATTTTGCGTCAGCATTTTGAGCCACGGTATATACCTTGTGTGCAAGTTTGAGCTGATTCGGTTAAGTATTGTTGAAATAGCGCACGATTACATTTTCAAAAAGCGCACTGTAGCGAATCAAGCACGTGTCGCTTTTGCACTACCTACCGTGCTAACTCCGATATACATTGGCTACATATAGCATAAGCGTTGATATTGATACTGAGCCATGAACAAATCACAAAAAGTTATTGCTAAAATCTCAGTTTCTTGGTAAAAAATTAAAATACGATACCAGAACCACAATATCGATGCTGGATTAGAACACATTCCAAGCAAAGGTCCCGTCCTGTATGATCTTGTCCTGGGCACTGATGTACTTCTTGAGCCTGCAAAACTGGTCGGACCTTGCTTGGTCACGTCGACGTTTAATTTTTGCATTGAGCATTACCTATTTCTAAATTTACTGGTGATGCCACTGGCTTCGACCAGCTTAAAATGGCAATCCCAGAGACCTGAAATGAGCAACTTTTACACTGGTCGAAATTAGTGGCTCCAGTAAGTCTCTTCATTTGAGTTTAGCAACGGTGTACCTGTGGTTGTGGGTGGAATCAGTTCTTGATGGTGTTTTCGTGGAATCGCATGCCACAGTGCAAAACACCATCATAAATCTCTTCATATTCTTCATGCAAACAACGACACGTGACCAAAATAGTTCCGATCCGATCCTATTTCACCAAGTGTGTCACGGGGACAAAACAGGGGTTTCAAAAGACAGCAGCCACTTCAATTGACATTCGCTGAGGGCAGTGTAGGCCTAAGCCTAAGCCCATGCCCAAGCCTAGGCCTAAGCCTGAGCCAGCTGATAAAGATATCAATAGCTGCCTTCAATAACCGCTGTTTTGTCCCCCGCTGTTTTGTTCCCCGCTGTTTTGTCCCGCGCTGTTCTGTCTCCCGCTGTTTTGTCAACCCAGTGTTGTCCTAACCCATCACCAAGTTTATATCGCTCACTGTTTTTGTGCTTTCAAGCGGAGACTAGCAGTGTCATAATCAGACCTCGGTCCGAAGAGGGACAAGATTTCTTCTCCCTCCCCCTCCCCCCTCCCCCCGATAGATTTAGGCTGGGAAAACAATTTGGTGAAAAATGGGTCAAGGGGGTGCTTTGGGTCGGGGAATCCGAATCTATTTGGTCACGTGACCCTTGGGGACTTTTGGGGGTCGAAACTGAGTTGATACGTACGGCGCAGTGAAGATGTGTGGTGTGTGGTAGTGAAACATCACGCACGAGTTTTATGCAACCAAAACACGCAGCATACACTCTTTTATAGTGAGCAGGCACTTTCGGGTGCTGTTCGCTATTCATGCCTGCCGGTGCCTAGATATGTTTTTGGTGATTTTGTTTTCTGATTGTAACTTTAAACATGGCCAACCAAATCTTTCAACAAAAATGAGACAAAGCATCAGAAAATACTCAGCAAACAATTTCCAGAAAATAACGGCAAACTTAAAAATTACAAAAAGCTGCGCATGAGACGACGTTGGATTTGACCTGGGTGCATACAGGCCTAAGAGCGGTGTCAGCTGGAAGCCGACCCATCTCATCCCCAGTCCTCGTCTACAACGTGCGCCTCCTAGTGTGGTGTTGTTTCGCTTGTTGTGCTCTTGCTTTACAGCGCGCACTCCTTTGGGCCACAGGAGCTGTGCTGAGCGGTCGTCTAAAGATTGCTTTTATTATTTAGGTGGGTCGGTGAAACAGAATGGTGTTGGTAGCGTTGCATAATTAATCAATACTGCTGCAGTGTGCCCATGTTTGTTCTTTGCGTGTGCAAACACACACACACAGTGAGCAGAGACAAGCAATAATAATGCACGTGCATCTTGCCAGATCAGGGTGCCTCTTGCACACACATACAGCACACCTGTGTACTGCAGCCTGGTGGTGAGTAAATTTATGACCGTTTTGTGACTGATGCGTGTCACTTCAGTCTCAACTCCAGTTCAAACGGTGCGCTCTGAAAAACTGTCAACCTTCCGCAGCCAGAAGAAACACTTCACAATTCAATTTCAATTTATTGTTTGCATCCAGTATCGACACACACATGACAGAAGTCACAACGACAAAAGTGTGAAGACGAATGCCAGAAAAAGATGAAAAATCAAATGAACCGGCACCTTGAAGTGACTTCACGACGAATATTCACAAAAGTGTAACATTTTCGCGCGCCACGCGCGCGTGAGCGTATTTTGTGTAATATTTGGCTTAAAATCGGCGAATTAAACATAAGCGCAAGATAAAAACGATTAATGTACACGCATCTTTCACAATTATCGCCGTACCTGTGATTTGAACAGGCAAGTTTTGTGACACGAAATCCCCATCAGCCGCTTGTTGAATGAGATTTCACCGCGAAATTTCACCGATTCCAGCATAATGCTCAACGGTGCTGGAGTCCGGCAGAATTTACGTCCGAAGTAAGGTATACAGTCCCCGGTTTATTCTTTTGCAGATGATTTATGGTTATGGACATAAAATGTTGTACCAGATTCAATTATGCAACACCACATCTCTGCCTGCACTTCGTTTGTATACGTATATATACGTTTGTATACGTTCTTTGTTGAAGGATAATAATATGGCACGAGCAAAAAAGTTGGTCACTGAGTACCACTGAATTAACGTGTGATTTCACACTGACGAGAAGTTGGCATGAGAATAACTATACTGTTAACCAATTTTATATGTTCTGCACTAGGCTAGCCAACATTTACCAAAGTCGACTTTGGTTAGCCGCATAATACAACGCAGCTGTAAGTCTGAATCGATGATGACTCTGTAAGTAGTATGCGCATTTTACACTGGAATTCAAACAGATGTTGTGGACCGAAAAGTACCTGGACCGAAAAGCACCTGGACCGAAAGGTACCTGGACCGAAAAGTACCAGGACCGAAAGGTACCTGGACCGAAAAGTACCTGGACCGAAAGGTACCTGGACCGAAAAGTACCTGGACCGAAAAGTACCTGGACTTAAATGTACATGGACCGAAAGGTACTTGGACCGTAAAGTGAGTGGACCGAAAAGCACCTGGACCGAAAGGTTACATGGACCGAAAAGTCCTGTGGACCGAAAAGTACGCTGGACCGAAAAGATACGGAATCATTTTAAGCCAGGCGTTCCGCTTGATAATCGGATCTGCTTGCTTGTATGACTTCTTTTAGTAATGGATATCAACAAGCGATTTAGGTAGATACTAGACGGGACCCGTGCCTACGGCCCGGTTACAGCGCCGCGCCCGTGCCGTGCCCCCCCCCCCCCCCCGAAGACCCGTTTAGCATACCCAAAGCTACCCGTGAAAATTGACCCGTCCGCCCTTCCGAGGGAGGGGGCCACAGACACACACACAGACATACTGTACGTCTTCCTGTTTTAGTAGTACAGATTGATGCATCCAGTTCCGACCAGCGTTTTTTTTGTTAGAACGCGTCAAATCTGCCTATAGGTATAATTTTTGGGCTGTTCGAAATAGGTTGGTGTGAAATTTATAAGCAAAAAATACCGATCCAGGAAGAAAGCCGCTCGGACAAGAACCGATCCGATCACTAAGTTTGATACAGGTCCACATCACCGTAAAAGTTGATAAATTTGTAACATGTAACCCACTGGCGACAGGTATGTCATCTGTGTACATCGCTTCACCAGTGACTTGGATGTCGGCATTCAAATGTTGGATTGGTCGATGGACAGGGTTGGAGTCGGCTTGGGCGCTGGGCGCATCCTGAGCATTGACTGTGGATTGAATGTTTCGCACATTTCACAGCCAGATTATGCACGTTATTGTTGGGAGCCAGAGTGCTGTTGTTCCAAAATCACCCACTCAACGCATAACGAACGCTTCAGCAACACACGTAACAAACAAACTCACGTTGTAAATTTGTGTGTGTCGGATCACGTCATTGTCTTGGCTGAGGTCCAGATTTGGCATTGACTGAAGATACATCAACGGCATTATTTACTGTAGCCCACGTTGAAGCATCAGAGATAGGCAAATCTGACCTTGCTTTCTCCAACTTTATGGCACAATTCGGTGAAAAACTTGAACAAAAACGACAGACACAAAGTTTGACGGAATTTCTCCATTCCGCCGGGTACCCCGGGAGGCAGACTGATCTCGGTGGATAGACAGTCCAACGCACAGTCGAGGGTACACGGCGTGAGGGGCCTGTATGGGTTGATTCGTGGTGTTTCATATGCACATTGATGAAATTTGCGCGCAGTTATATCAGGGCCCGGTCACATGATTTTTTGACGTGGGCATAGTCCGTACTTCATTCCAACAAGTTGCTCTTTCCAAGTCCTCCAAGAAATAAGTTGTAGCTAGGTATGGTCGATGTTATGCAGTTCCCGAGCAATCACAGTAATTTTTATGCAAAATTCCTGCACAGTCACTATGGACACTCACCTAAACCATTTATCTGACCGGACCGGACCCTAATGGCAACAATCTGTACTCAACTCGTAATTATTCTTGTTATCATGCCCATCGAGCGAGCCAGGTAACCATTCCAAGAAACAAATCCGCACACTCACTTTCCCACCAACGCCTTAGCCGTTTGCAGCGCCATAACTGTGGTCGGCGCCATGCCACCAAAGGCCAATCGGCAGTCTTCGATCTTTGACTCATTTTCATCCAGTTTCACCCAAAATGCCGCGTTCACAATTGCTATGTCGTCTTCACGCCGTTGCGCTTGTTTGTACGCGCGGAAATACTCGTGCTGAAACATCAGATGTGAGACATTGTGGGCTTTGTGTGCGAGTGTGTGTTTTATGGTGCAGCTGCAGCCTTTTTTCCAGCGGAGAAACGAATTTCTCTGATGAACAACTCTAAGCGATTTCACACATGTATGTCACACTGTTACAAAAGTACCCCCCAAGCCAGAGTTTGAAGGTGCGATTTCAAGTCGCATGGGAACAAAATAATAAAACATTTTTCTCCTACAATACTTGGACATGGTCGATGCCAGGGAAACGAAATGAATGTAGAAAATGAAATATGTAACTATTGTTCAAAAACCAATTTATTTATATTTAGTACTGTAGCGCCAAATTAAGAAAACAAATTACCAAAATATAAACAAATTCGCAACCGAACCTGTTGAAGCAGTGGTATCGTAATCGCAGTGATCACTTCGTCCGGTTGCAGTCGCGTCGTTCGATATTTGACGAAAAACTTCTCGTCCATCTGGACTTCCTTCATTCCTCGCGAGTAACTCTCCACATACAGCACGGCACGTGCGGCCAGCCAAACTTGGTTCAAATCTGAGATGGGACTCGCCGTTGCGATGTTGCCGGCGATGTTCTGAACATAGAATTGTAAAAATCGAGTGAGAACCCCTAATTACTGTATTTATTATTTTCTACCAAAATCGAAAAACACTGAAAATATCTGAAACATCACCAACAGCCATGCTGCGCACGTGTATGCCAGCAAACCAGTGCAGCATCTCGCAGATTGCGTCCAAAATGCCGCGCTGTGACTCTGAAGATGCAGCAGAATATCATTACCTGAATTAGCAAGCTGACTTCCTGAAAAAAGTACAGTATACCTATGACAGTATCCCGATAATCCTCGATAACGTCCTGCATCTCAGTCAGACTGTACCCAGCGCCAATCGTTATCGCTGCGTCACTTTTGCGTGCGTATCGCAAATCGGTCGCATTACGGTATCCAATAAAGGTACGGTATCGAAGGCCTTTCTGACGTATTTCAAGGCCTGAACACAATTTGAAAGAAATATCAGAGATTTTTCATCAGAGATAATGCAAATGAAAAGAAACGTCCGTACGCCGACCAATTTCAGTATTGCCAAAAACCAGTTTTGCATCGGGACACTGATGTTTCAATTCCAATATCTGCCTGAATCTGACGGTATCGTGCCAGGTGACGCCTTGGTGAGTTACGGTAAGTTTCTTGCTGAACCCACCCTCCTTGTGCGCCAGCTACAAAGTGATCTTTCCACATTTTTATGCGAAATATACCCATGATAGATTTTCAATCAAATTATACCTAATGCAGATTATCCTGAACTTACGCTCAAGTCTGCCGGGAAAATGGTGTCCTGTGTTGGATCATAGGGCATCAGGGCTGGCTTGCTGTCGAGAATCTGAAAAGCGAACTCGAACACTATTTGTTTGAGATGTAGTTTGATTTCACTCCTCCACCCATTCCCACAGCTGTTGTACATCAACCAACGCAAAATGGAATGCCTCCCGCCACAACATTGTCAAAGTATGCATGCAGTAGCCGTTCTTTCAGGGCATGTGTACAGTATATACTTCCTGCACTTGTATTTGCTGTCTGTGCTGCATGTGACTTTTTTGTTAGATTGTCTACGTACCAACGTTGTTATGGCTCGTAAACACCCATGAATTTCGATTTGATTGATTCCACAAGACTATACCATGCCAATGTTTCGTATTAGACGCCGATATGCCGGCGCAGTTGATGACATTACTATTGTTTTCGACTCTATTCTGCATAAACAAGCCAGTAAGTCACAACGCATTTGTCAAACTGGCTTGTTGTGTAGTTGTCAACGCTTGACGGTGTGCGCTGACGAAGCCGTCAGTACATATAAGCCGTCAAACTGCACTGGAAACAGCATTGGCATAAAAGCCATGTCTGGCCATGAACTCGAACAATGAATTATTCGAACTGTAAGGCGACAACCAATGAGAATGTCGGAGACAATCAAGCAGCGACATGCTGATCGGCTCCAGGCCACAGAAAAAACAAAATGACACTGTTGCGAATTTTGCGCTCAAATAGCAAGTTTTCCATCAAAAGATCAAAAAACTATCGAAAGTCGGTCTCCGGAAAATTTCAACTGCCGCTGTCGACGTATTTTGTCGGTCGGGCATCGGTACACTTTTCAAACAAGCGTGCGTGTTAGTTGTTTTGGAGCGCACGCGACTGTTTCGGTCAGTTTTGGTAGACGGCCAACAATACGATTATTCGTTACGAGTCCATTTATTTAGCGGAATGTTGTCACCATGGTAATGTGGTAAACAGATATTTGTTTTGCGCCATTGCTGCCGTCTATCCTGGCGGCTCAAACTCGACAGTTGGCAGAGACCTAATACCGTACATCACAAACGTCGAATTAATCCTCCGTTGTGGTTCTGGTCCGCGACGACTTATATGTAGGAGGCAAAATATCGCCCTTAGCACCCAACTCTTGTTTATACCGTAAAGGGATATCATCGCACTTGGCGGGCAACGACTGACAAATAAATTACTGCAAATTACCGCCAATTACTGCAATCAAAATGATCACTGCATTTTTTCGCACCACTATACTGTGCGCAGTTCTGGTGTCACCAATAATCAATCGTGTGTTCAGTGTGGCCGTGGGTTGGTTGCTGGTCAACATTGTGCTCGATGCGGATTGAAGAAATACAATTTTTTTCATTCAGACGAACAATCTTGCAATGCGCAAAGCTCATTTTCGCACTACTACAAGGGCAACTGTTTCATACACGGGCCGCACAAATGCACTCAGGTACCGATGGGCGGAAAACTATTTTTGCACACTCATTTCACCGCATAAACGGTTGACGTAAGTATCCGAACTTGTTAAATGTGAGCAGAACTTGAGCGATCATGCTGACACAATCTGATCTGCGCGCTCTTTGTAATATGGTCGCGCATGTGGAAAAAGTAGCGTTTTGGGACTTGGTTGTGGACATGAAGATATCAAAATACACATTCTTCCATGAAGTTGTTCCAATATTGAGTTTGTTCAATGTTTACCGGATATTTGAGGCCGAAGTGGATTCGGATCCGAACGGTTGTTGCAACGCGTTTGATAATGGTTGGCCTGCGTTCCTTGCAAGCGATAGCATTCTTCTGCGTTTGAACGGGTTGGGATTGGTGAGTGTTGGAATTTAATCAATTATCGAAGGTCAAATCGAGGAGAACTTGCACTAATAATTCTGAATTCCAGCCTCGATTTTGGACCCGAACGGCCGGTCGTCGGTACAACATGACGGCTGGTCAGACCTACTACTGGGAATGGTTGAATAAGGACGGGGTGCGCCTACCTTTCAATCAGGCCTTGGTAGATGTGAGTCACAGTTCATTTTGAGTATGAAAGAATGGCAGAAAAGTATTTTGATCGTTAAACACCATTTCAGGCTCGCTGGGTAAACGCCGGTGACGCAAACCTACAACATTATGGCATCTTGGGCGGCTCTCCATTGCAGGGGACAAAAATCTATGGTTGAACTTGGACTACATGCTCTGTCAATACAGTGGGTCACTTTTCATTGCACTGGAGTTGTAAAACCGTTTTGCCGTGAACATGGTGAAATGTACTTCCAGCTCTGTCGCTGACAATTGTTTGAAAATTGAACGTTGCAGAAAGCTCTCGCTTTCAATACTCATCGCGCAAGAATACGGCGCGCAACGGTGGCACACTCGCCATTTACACCAATATGGCCAACATTCACAAATGCATAATCGCATGTCATCACAACATACCGTGTGTGGCGCTCACGTGGATTAAAGGATCGGGTTAGCGAACTTTAGTATAATGTTTTTAAATGTATCTAATACACATTGTTATGGTCATTCTTGCAACTCAGGCACCTGCCGTTTGCACTTCGAGGTTGAGGATGAGCAGCTCTATGGCACGATTGTAGCTCAATCAGGTGCTGAATATTTTGACATGCACTGATGTCGACTTCAGCATAAACGACGATTAAGTTTTATATTGATTGCTTCCTATAACGAGCGCAATTGAATATCCTAATAACATTCATCTTTGAATTTTATTTTTAATATATTGCTGCTGTTTGTTGCTATTCAATTTTTTGTCGTTATATTATGCGTTTTGCAATCTGTGTGGACTCCGTCTCTTTGAGGCAAATTATTGTGCATAACTTGTTGCTGATGTTGTACTTACGGTGTCTGATTTTCGCTACGCCTGTAAATGATGCATGTGTTCGGTGCGCAGTTTTGGGTCAGACAAAGAGGCCCTTGTGGGCCCTTGTCATTGAAAGGCTGTAAAACTCATATATTGCGCTGCCGAGCATGGCACCACACATACATTGCGTGTACATGCAGTACGTGTACTGCAACGCATGGCACCTGACCTACAAAGAGTACTTTGTATAATAAGGTTTTGAGTATCATTTACGTGAATAAAATTTTAGTTTTGCTTTCGCCTGACGCCTGCGCCTTTTGATGGCACGTTCTTGTTTCCGTGGCAATAGGGGTGCTGGTCCGTGCCGTTGTACGGTAATGCCCGCCCAGGTTACCAACGAGTGCCAGCTCCTTGACCACAATTGGTGTCCACGTCAATTTTATTTCGAATATTGTGCACGCCAATGTACGTAAACCCAGTTTAAAAAGTTTCAACATTTCGGCGACAATACCGGGAGATATTTTACAGTACAATTTGCAGGCAATGATCGGCGTACGTTTTGACATCCCGTCGGTGTGCACAGTTCTAGCATCAACGCTGGTTAACGTCGTATGGACTGTGGCAGTGGGTTAGTGAGTTCATACGCTCCTATAACTATACATAGTGACCATCAAACCTCAAAAGTTATTCCCAAATTTATTTGACGCTTTCAGACGAACAATCTTGTCAGGACCAGGGATTGTTTTCGCACTATTACAAATGCAACTGTTTACATGGACTACACAAATTTATACACATGTTTACATTTACTATTTACATGGACCGCACAAATGCACCCAGGTGTACTGTAGTCAGTTTATATTTTTGAGTTGCTACGCCTTAGAGCGCAAGCCAAGCTCGCCACTCGCCCGCCGATGACAAAATTTACCATTATTAATTAGCTGTCAACTTTTTTACACAGTACATTCTCGTCAGTTTCTTTCATCATTCGTATCAGTTTTGACATTGTGAGAGTACGAAGAGGCTACGCGTTTGAAATGTCGCCTATCAGGACATTGTCGCGCGCATGTAGGACATCGCATATTAGGACGTTGTTACGCGCATGAAGATGGTAGCGCATCGTGACATAAGTGGTATGTAGTTGCGCGCATTAGTATCGTCGTCACGCGTAATGTGCCACATCAGATGTGCAGCGTAATAATATGTACTCCATACCAGTGGTTTTTTAAAAAAAATTTTTTTTCATTAAAAAAAATTTTTTTTAAAAAAAAATTCGTTCCAAAAGTTAAAAAATTTTTTTTTATTATTTCAAAATTCGAAATTTCTCTATTTTTTTTTGCTCTAAAAGTGCTATTTTTGCATAAAAATTGCTACTGTTGACATCATCCGACCCTACCATGGGTGTATTGGGTGCCATAATCGTTGTTTTGTGGCATCTAGACATAGTGCACACACTCACATGGCCTCTATGATTACACATGTACATGTGACTGGGTGGGCATGCATTTATCCATGCAACAGACCCGAAAGCAGTGATTCGGTGCGATATTCACTCTATATTTACACTGTTTGTCACATATTTGCATTGGTCGTGTACCAAGAGGCAATAGTTTCACCCAAATTTACCGTCTTGAGTGTCACAAAGCCACACCAAGGCACCCACACCACGTGGGGGAAGTGTACGGGTGTGTACCTGACTACTGTTGGTACTCATTGACCATTGTTTAGTATTGTTTTCGTATCGTGAGTGCTTTATATGCACTTACCACACGTTATGGAAGAAAAATGCCACTATTTTTTGCTTTAGCGCTCGTTTTTTTCGTTTCTGGCAGTTTTTGGCTGGAATAAAAAAAATTTTTTGTAAATTAAAAAATTTTTTTTAAAAAAATGGGGTTTGAATAAAAATTTTTTTTTTATTAACCACTGCTCCATACAATCTGCTGAGGGAATTCTAGGCTCAAGTGGATGCCGATCCTGTCAGTTGTTGCAATGCCTTTGACAATGGATGGCCTGCCTTTTTGGCAAGTGACAGCATTCTGCAGCGATTGAACGATGCTGGACTGGTGAGTTGCAACCACTAAACTGAGTGAGTTTGAGAATTTGAAGGTAACCATTACAAATTTTAAACAGTTTTTGGGTAAGGTGAGGCCCCCCACAGGTGGGACCAACGGCCGGGTGGTGGTACAACAATAGGGCCTGGGGGACATTCCACCGGGAAAGGGAGAAAAAAGAAGGAGGACACATACCGACGCAACAAGCTTTTGGCGGTGGGAGGTTGGGCAACTGACCCACCTACAGCAACAACAGGTAAAGCGTAACGTAAAGGAATTGCAAATCGCCCGCTTTTTCTCCTTCTAAATGGCTTTTTTTTTGTTTAGTTTGCGCGTCGGACTGTTTTGACACGCACATCAATTCATTGATGAAATCAGATTCGAAGCATCGTCCGGAGCGGATGTCCGTTTCCAATAAAATCAAATTACGTGCACAATTCTTAAAAAGGAGTTACACCGCGTCATACATTACACAGATTTAGGCATGGTGGTATGGCACGGGGGCTGATAACCTGAAGCACTACGGTATCTTGGGCGGTGCGCCGTTGGAATGCTCAAATCTATGGGAGGGCGTCGATTACATGCTCTGTCAATACAGTTTGGCAGATTAGTCTCCTTTATTGCGTTTATTTTTAAGATGAAAGATTTCAAGTCTGCAGGGAAACAAACGCGTTTGCGTTTAGTTTTTCATACTCGCCGGATAAAAAGAAGCCCCACTTCTGCACTTGCAGGAGGCACCCGTTTTCAATATTCATCGCGTAAAAGTACGGCGCGCAACGGTGGCACACTCGCCATTTACACCAATATGGCCAACATTCACAAATGCATAAACGCATGCCATCACAACATGCCGTGTGTGGCGTTCACGTGGATTAAAGGATCGGGTTAGCGAATTTTTGGAATGTCTTGTGATGCTTCAATAAAGTGGATGACACACGGAAATTTTTAAGAAAACTTTATGTTTGCAGGCACCTGTCACTTGCATTTCGAAATTGAGGATGAGGAAGTCTACGGCATAAGGCCGGTCTCACAATGTAGCGGGTTAGCGGGTTAGCGGATTAGCGGGCCAGCTTTTCACGCCCGCTTTTGCTCTCACATGCAAAATCTGAAAAGCGGGTTAGCGGGTCTGCCTATAAGCCGCCCGCTAATCCGCTAATCCGCAACCCGCAGTTGCTCTCACAATGTAAGCGGAGGCAGAAATGCGGGTGAAACTCTGGGTCATCCATTTGTTCAATTTACCAGTATTTATTTTACTTATCCGCTTTCCCAAGTTCTCTGGAACTACATACATGTTGTATATACTTATGTAATTTATGGAACAGTTTGCTACCCGAAGAATAGGATAACACAAAGGCGCACGGGCGCTGCTCTTTTTCACTTGCTCAAAGTGGTCTTGCTTTGTCCAATCTCCCGGCACAAAACACAGATTAACGCCCATCCGCCATGTTGTCCGATAAAGTTCCACAGGCACAGTTCTGACCGTGCCTCTGGTTGTACCTTGCCATATCTACCCAGCACCTGTCACGATACAAATCTACCCATGTACATGTAGGTACAGTCGACCCTCTCTATAGTGAACCTCCACATAGTGAATCTGTAGTGAACGACAGTTTGGGTCCCAATTTGCCGTTGACCTCCAGATTGCTGCTCTGCATAGCGAACGTAGGTTCAGTGAACCATGAATGCAGCGCTTCAAAATGTGGTGTGGTATGACACACAGAAACAATAGCAACTGCAGCATTACGCGCAGTCCCACCTTGCTGTATCAAGGTTCTTCGGTTCTTCAACGGCAACTTCGGTTCTTTTGCTTATTTTCATAATAAATTCTTAGAAATACATATGCTGATAATCATTCATCGGTCAAACCTGGACACGAAAATTGGTAGATAATGACAGGAAAGACTGTTTCTAATCGTCCATCAGTTACAAAAATGTCTTCAGTGAAAGCAGCATGTTTGATTACCTACGGGAGCACATTTTAATGCTCTGATAATGTTTTGGAAACAAATTGTAAGCTTCTGAACATGCGCCTCCATTGCTAACCCGCAAAAAATAGAACCAGTCCTAATCGTAAAAAGCGGATTAGCGGACCCGCTAATCCGCTAACCCGCGAATTTACATGACATTGTGAGAGCACACGCGGGAGCGGATTAGCGGGTTAGCGGGCGGGGAATCTCGGGTTGCGACCCGCTAATCCGCTTTTTAGGTTGTGAGAGCAAAAAGCGGGCGCATGTCGCCCGCTAATCCGCTAACCCGCGTGCTATGTGAGACCGGCCTAACTGTGACGCAAAGCGGAGCGGAATATTTTGATATGCATTGACCATGTTCTTGGGTGGGAGCTGGGATGCATGATTCTCATTGTAAAAATTTGAGTCGAAACATATGTGTACATAGCTTATGTATGGCTCCTGTGTATAGAAGGAGGTTTTCAACGTGTTTATTGTTTTGTTATTTTCGTTTGTTTCTCTGCGTCGTCACAATGCGAATATACAGTACCTTGTATATTAGGGTACAGTATGTGTGTAGGTGCAGTCGGTTTTTTGAGCTGATCCAAACGCTAGACAATGCCCCGGGTCTCGTCAGTTCAAGTTCAAATTCAAAATATGACCAACTATGTAAATGGCACCCAAATTATGTAGATACCAACTCACCTGTTTTCCATCGTTTGTGCCCGGTTTCGGCTCATGTCCCGGTTTCCAACTTTTGCAATCGCAGTTCCCACACCCTTCACCATTGGTCATAATATGTTGACAACATGTACCGTTTGTCATTGAGTTCGCGCTATTCTAACAAAATTTTGAATTTTGTTATTTTCGACGGATGATTATTTGAATATTTCTGAATGTCCTGCTCACCGCGTCAGTATCAGGCGTGTCTGTTGTGAACGAATAAAACGCTTCCAGTATCGGACGGTAGCCGGTGCAGCGGCAAAGATTTCCTTAAAAGAGGAATGCATGTATGCACAGCCTTTTAAATTCGTTTGCAAATAGAACTGAACTGTTTGATGTTTGGGGCAAGAAAACAAAAGCGATGATCCTACCCTGCAGGGCCACATTAACGTCATGTTTCGTGGGTTTGGGTTTGTTCCTCAACAGTGTGTACATGGCCATCACGAAACCGGGCGTACAGAAACCACATTGCGAACCGTGAAGCGCTGAAATACCGTTCAAGTTGTTTCTTGAGATATAATTAGTAAAAAAAACATCACTCGCAGAATTGCGGTCGGAAACACACGACTGTAATTCTGATTGCCCATATCGTGAGCGATGTCGAATCAAGGGATACATTTAAAACTGTACATCCAAATATGCCAGCAACCAAAAATTGTTTCACCCGTTAGTCTTTGCTGCACGGCATGAGGCCGCTTGTAATTGCCGATTCCCTCAACAGTGGTTACTGCCTGTCCATGCATTGACAGAATCGGGGTAAGACATGCATTCACTGAGTAGTGACTGAAACATCATTAAGGGTATAAAAATTGCAATTGGTACAAAAAGTTTAATATTTGGATATTTATTAAAAGATAACTTAACCGAATTTTCCCGTCCTTATCTATCGCCGACACCATCACCGTGCACGCGCCACAACCGCCTTCATTGCAGCCGATTTTGGTGCCCGTCAGGCGCACTGCAATTGGAAATTTCGGGTAAATGTTGAACTTGTAGGAGTATTACTCAATTTGAAATTAAAATGTAAAATGTCTCACATTTATTCCTCAGGTAGTGTGCCAATGACCAGGTTGGATCGACGTTATTATCCGCTACGCGACTGCCGTTGACGTAGAAAATGAACACGGACCGCGAGGGGGACAGACTGGGCATGGTGTCCTGATGAACGATGATTATTCGCTGTTCGCAGTAGAACTATGTTTGGAAAATATGACAGCCTTCAGGGCTAAAAATGAAAAAACATCGTGTTTTCAAAAAAAATCAACAGAACAGCGGCAATAAGTGTGTTTTCAGAACATAAGACCTTGCGTTTACTTGGGTTTGCCGTTTGCCTGGTTTTGCACAGCAAACAACCCGATAGCGACACGACACGGTTAGTCACACAATGATTAAGATCAGGTCTGGTTTGTTGAAGAAATATGTAGGTGCTATCATATTCATATGCTGCTGCTTTTTGACGTTCACCTACCCAAGCAAGCACAGCTGTTATTTTAGTCCCCAAATAAAGTTTCAAAGTACTCTTAGTTTCTTATCGCAAACTTTCGATTATCCCACGTGGTCGTGTTTTTCTGGGTTAATGGTTAATTCGATGAGTGCATAAAGCTTCTCTCAACCTCTTTACTAAGTTTTATCACAATGTAAATAAGATACACAGAGAAAAGGCGATAAAAAGTAATAACCAACCTGGGCAACGGTCGTGTGGGCTCGTTTTATATATATATGGCCCACAAGGTCAGTGTCAGGTTCTGATTATTTATTATGCGTTTTTTCACTGTCGTGTTCACCCACGTCCACGGGTCCTATTTGGTTTTGTTGATTTGGCAAAACATTTCCCATTTTAATGATATACACCTACAGATCCCCCGGCAAGTAGCATCGCAATGCGCAGGCTTATTTTGGCCCACCATAGTTGACAGCTTGATCGCCGGATGCTATATACGTATGTCCAACATGCAAAGTATAATCAACAGCAGCCCAGCGGGATCAAACGGCTTGCTACTGGAGTCGACTGCGTTGAACCGCGGTGGTTGTTTTACTTTGTGCTTTGCGGCCCACCGCAGTCAACCGCAGTGGCACGCACAGTTGTGTGTTAAAACACAGCGTCCAGCGGAAAGAATCCTGCGCACTGGTACGGTATCTGTTGACTGTTCGAGGATCTGAACATGCCCATGATACACATACATTTTTCATTTCGACGACGTCATATATTGCAACTGACTGACATGAACCTGCTGTCGCTTGAAACCAAACAAATATAGTCTTTCTGTTGACTAAAATGTGACAATGGAGTCAAATAAGTATACATAAGGGCAACACTTTTCACCGTGGTTTAATATAAGCCAAGCTGTCTGCACAATGCAGAGTGGAGGGAAATGCTAAATTCAAACGGGGTGATATTTTCGAAACGGTGTAAAAATTAGTTGGGTGTAAAGGTCGGTGGAAAGCTCGGTCGACAGCTCAGTGTGATAGGCCTCGGTGTAAACTTGAAACATTCCACGTTAATAACAGGCAATGTTTCACGTTTACACCGAGCTACGCCGACCGAGCTTTCGACCGAACTTTACGCCGACCTTTACGCCCTACTGAACTTTACACCGTTTCGAAAATTCCACCCGATATGTGCTGTACGCTTCATGTCGCACGACCAAGTGTACGTGTAGTAGGTACATACTACCCGCTGATATAGCGATCAAATTGGAAACTGCATAAATTAAACATCACTCGTACGAATGGGACAATTGTTGGAATACGACACAAGATTGATGGGATGTTGTTGTTCCATGATGTAATGTTGCTCAAGGTTCTGGTGTTGTTGTTGTTGAACATAGTGTTGTTCTTGATTTTGCTGCTGTAGACTGTTGTCCACCACAACACCATTTTGTGGATACTGTTGCTGCTGCTGCGGTTGACTGTTGTTCAGAACAACACCGTTTTGTAGATACTGTTGTTGTTGTTGTTGATGATGTTGTTGAACATAGTGTTGTTCTTGGTTTTGCTGCTGTTGACCGTTGTTCACCTCAACGCCATTTTGTGGATACTGTTGCTGTTGCTGTGGTTGACTGTTGTTCAGAACAACACCGTTTTGTAGATAATGTTGTTGTTGTTGTTCTTGTTGGTGGTATTGTTGTTGCTGTTGCTGAGTGTTGTCCACAACAACATCGTTGTTCATCGTTATCGCCGGCACACTGCGTCGTGTCGGTCGTGAGGGACGATGTTGTTGTGTGTGACCGGGTGATGTTTCACCCGCTGCTACAGCTGCCGTGTTGATACGTCTCCGGACAGCTGGTGGTGTCAGGACATAACCGTTCACGTGACCAATTTGTATCTGAGGCTGTGAATGTGCAGATTTTATTCTTTTTGTATTTTGTTTATGAGCGCAACCCGCTCCCAATGGGCATGATAACAAGGGTGACAACGCAATCAGAACTTCACTGACAGCAGACACTGATTGTAGAGATCTGTAAGTACTACAAATTCGAAGCAAAGGCACTTGATATTACTGTTACTCATTGATCGTTCAAAAATCAAAGAAATAAAGCGAAATAAGGTGAGAAAAGATAATGGTACACCTGTGATCTGCCCCGCATCACCGGTGGCGGGCCGCCAGTCGTCGCTCCGGCTGCATTCCGTTGAAACATCTGCACGCCGCGGAACGCCATCAGCTTCTCTTCCTCTGAATGCGACCTGCGCGGGCCAACTGCGCGCCGATCTAAAAAAATTGTGAATCCAGGATATAATGTTTCCATGACCTGAATGAGGCTTGAATTAAGCAAACCATGTGTTTTGCAAACCACAGGATGATTATCACAACATAGTTATCCAATCTTTTCCGAAAAAACAAGCAGAAACGAGAACATGCCAGAATGTCCATCATCTGGGGGTTCACTAGGTTCGTCCTCTTGATCGACCCGATTTATTTGAATGTTGCTGTTGCAGATCCGATGTTTGTAGATGGGTGTGCGCTCTGGTGGTTGTTGTGGTTGCTCGTCTGTGCGCGGGTCAAGAATTTGGGAAGAATTCCAGATTTACCTGTCACCACCACAGTTTGGTTGGACCAATGCCGAAGTAACCCACATGAACAAGCATTCACGAGCGCCAACTTGTGAATACATGCCCATGCCCAGGGGAACACTATTTTCAGTTTTCAAGCAATAAGCACACGGCGTGATCTATGGGCATCTTTCCGGTAGGGAAAACACCCGACGGTCAAATTTACTGCAATTGGACCGAAGGTTGTGTTTATCAAGATTCGAGTGACACAACTTTCACGACAAAAATCCAGCCAAATCCAATACCATCCGTGCTTGTGGGTGTCGAATCGTCGTGATCCAACAGATAGTCGGATGCACTGGTCTTGTTGCCCGACCTTTCTGGATCGAACACGCTCGATGATCGCGTATAGAATCGACTGTGATGATGTTGGAAGAAATTCGCAGTGATCTCGTCCACTATGAATGCGAACAACACTAGCCAGGCGGTGCGAGCGGTGGCGCAACCCTGTGAATGTTGGGGAACGACATCAAACTTGGTTAGCAAATAAAAAAATATTCTTTCATAAAATGGCATTGGATTAAAAGGATATTCCGAGATTCACTAATGCCACAACTTCGACCAGCTTTTAGAGTGGCCTCCACACAGTACAGTACAGTATTTTCCACGTTGTAATGGGCGGGCTTAGGTTGAGCATTGCAACCGGAAACCGGAAATATTTCCGGATTTCGGTTACCGGATGCATTTTTTACTCCTGGGTTTGCCGGAAATATTTCCGGATTCGGACTTTCGGATTAATTTTACGGAACACGGAATCAACATTAACCAGATTTCAGTTCACTGTGTTTTCAAAGGAATGCAAAATATATTTCCGACTGCTTCCGCATTTTTCAAATTTCATCCGGAAACCGAGATTCGGAACTATTTCCGAAAAACGCAGATGGTGTTCCGCATCCGAAAATAGATCAAAGTTTTGCATGTAAATATTTCCGGATTCCGGATGCCGTTTTCAACCTGAGTTCGCCCTAAAGAAAGCGTCCGCTGGTAAAAATAGTGGAATCGACGTCAGTAAGTTCCAAAATATGTATCCAGAAACGAAAAGTGACGTGACCTCTGTATGCACGTATTGATATCTGATTCGATCCAGTCATCAACGTTGACGTTAGCCATGCCATACCCGCTCTAATTTTCTCTTTATTTGATTTCGAAGAGTGATTAAACTCGAAACATCTTTTCACCAACCTGAATCTGCTCCTGCATGAGTATCATGTCAACCAGCTTTTCGCCCAACAGCTCCCACGTCTGACGTTTCATGCCATGACCGCACAACGGCAGGTGTAGACGCGCTGTAGTGGTGGTTTTGGGACTGTTACAAGACCAAATAGTTGCTTTTCCCTACTTTGTGATGTTGTGAATGAAGCCTTCTTTTGTTTTTTTATACACGCTCAAAAAACCACACAAACAGCGTTGCTCTTGCTATCCGTGCTGCTTTATGCAAACGGTGAAACGTTTTTTTGTTACAGCGTAATTTCATGGCGCAAACAGGCCAGCTATCAGTTCAGGAGTGTTGGGAAACGCATTCTTTTAACAAATTTGTGAATATCACTTCCTTGATTTTCATTTATTGCCTAACAGAGACGAATGGATAAAAATCAAGCAAGGTACTACATACCTTGTAAGGTCTACACTTTGAATGGTTATTCCCGTTTACGAATGTCTGTGGAATCCCAGATATCAATACTGTTATCATGCCCATTGCAACCCTGCACTTGAGACAAAGGCTCATAATCTTTTCTTCACGAACCGCCACTCTCGTTGAAACGTCAACTCACAAATATGTCTCAAATCGGGCAGTTTGATTCTAACATTCATCAGCTTCATGCTACTGATGATCTGGTCAAACATCTCCAGCAGCATTTCACCGTGCGCTGCCGCCGAAGCGTCTTTCGTCTTCACACGTCGACGGCGGTTGGGGTTCGGGGTTCGGGAACCTTGAAAATTATACTTTTTACGTTTTTAAAATTCACTTAATAGATTAGAGAACCCCAACACCTTTCTGTTGCTGATTTCCCCTGAGACACTCAATCACGCCGGGGTTACTGTAACAATCCATGCCACTCATTTCGACGACGTGAACGAATAGCTCGTAGAACAGACGTTTGGTGCGATTTCGGTTGTCTGCAGCTGGTTAACACTTGGAAAAGAAAAACAAAAAATAATTGGTTTTACCCGCCGCACCCATTAATCGTTTCCAAGTCTGTTTCAGAGCGTGTCTCTGTGGTTCGCTCAACGGCAATCTTGTTGACGACGTGCACAAAGTCAGATCGGGCCAGGCCATTCGTTTTCTTGAAAAATTGTTGTGAAATTCGTTTAAAAAATGCGTAATTCCAAAGTTCCTGAATATTTATACATACTGTATTGTTACAACGTTCAACCGACTTGTGTTGTAAGCCCAGCGACGGGTCATTTGTGGACGCAGCAGCTTTTGGCGAGTCCGATGCCTGACTGCCGGCAGCCGCTGCTTGCTCTTGTTCTTCGTTTTCTCTGTAAACGTCCAAGAATCATAACTGCTGAATTATAGAAAACAAAACTAATAGCACGGTTCGTAAATCCGGCCATGCCCTTCACCTGATCTCGTCTTCCCGTGCCTGAGCCAACGTGCTCATCGTTTGCTTCTGTCGCATAATTTTCTTGATGCACATTGTCAGAGCCATGACTTCAGCCTTGATGTCTTCTCATCTTCTTCTTTAGAAATGAAAATTTATGGTTCTGCTAGGATCGAAAATTGGTTTATGTCTCGGTATCTTTGTATAGTCCACGCAATTACAATCGGTCGTTAACAGAAATAGCACTTCCGAAAAAACACAACTCCGTACTTCTTCAAAGCGTACAGCTGCGTTGGCGGTTGCTTTCCAAAAACACGGATGGGCCATAAATGTTGACCTTCACGTGCGTGTCATGCAAGAAATGCGCAATTGTTTTCTGTACCAGCTATGTATACTTTGTCTGATCAAATAGCAAGAGACAACGTTTGTAATTTGGGAGCATTAAGAATAATGCAAAAGGACGTGGTAGTTATCAACAGACAGTATTAAGTGTGATGTGCAGCTTACTGTTTTTCATTAGCTTAAAAATTACACCAATCTTATACGTGAGAAGTAAACTCCAGAACTTGTGTATATGTCCGTTTCGAACGCCAAATTTACAGATAACATGTCATAAAAAACGGATATGTACATTTCATGTGATACGGTTTCAGATCTCAGCGAAATGGGTTCGTAGTCTTAATCAGAATAACCAACAAATCCAGGCATGCCGTGATTATGTTTGTCTGATTTATAAAGTCCGGCAAGAAACGTGTCTCATTTTGAAGCATTTCTCCAACAGACCAGTGACAACACACTTTTGCGTTCTTAGCGCGCTTAAACAAATTATTTTCATAATCACAGCACGTGACTATGAGTCAACCAAGTTAAAAGGGTTTGTACTTGTAGGCATAAAAACAAGTGCCACCGTCATGAAGTGAGTGGATGGACACTTTTTCAATTTCAATGTATCCAATCCGACGCCCGCGTGCGTTAAGTGCACTTAAGGTACTTCGCTCAATGTTGTTGACTCCCCAGGGGTCCGATGCTGACGATCAATGTTTGGTAACCGGCCACTATAACGACCGGGGGGAACCAACCCTTAATGACGATGGCTTAATGAATTTAAATTTGACGGGCCAGACCAATCCTATGAAGCTTCCAATTGTGGCCTTTAAAAAAACCGAAGTACAGCACGTTCGTCCCTGTCCATATGTCTCCTTTTTTAATTTGAGCTTTTTTCAAAAAAAGAGACAAGTTTATACTGTACGTTTTTGGGCTGCTGCAGCTGAATGAAGGCCAAGTAAGTGCATAACGCATCTTTGAATCGGTGAAAAATGGTAGAGGTGGAAAGTGGTGGAAAAATCTTTCACTGTCAAAAATAGTAACCTCGATGGAGCGAACAACCGTGTTCCAAATTGGAAGCTCTTGCTGATTCAAGAGATGAGTAACAGTATACACGTTACCAAGTGTGCCAAAAAGTTTCTTGGTGTGACGTATACATTCACAATGTCAGCTTGTGCGTCCAACAGATCTTTCAATTGACTCCATGATCTATGCATTTTTGCAGTGATACGGTATTGCGATTCATCCTTGCTTGTACAGTAAGCTTGCATGCTTACAGCAAAAATAAAATGAACGAATGAATGAATTTTTTGGCTTAATTGATTGTCAGAGTGTAAAGTTCAGTTTAAGGTCAAAATCTATGTATTTCTAGCTTCTCCCTACGTAAGACCTGTCACGGCCAGCACGTTCAGAATGCATGGTAGACGATCATAAACATAATGATAGAGACAGAGAAACAACGAAAAGGTTTTAGCACGTTTTCTCGACACCACGCTGTGACGGATGGAAAACAGCTTGCGCCTACAAGACAGGAAGGTAGATTAATGCCGTCATATCAAGAAAATGATACAGGGATCACGCATTTCGGAGGCCTGATGGTAGCCGTTAGACGAGATTTCGTGGTACGTACTATTCACCTGGACTCGCGCATGATTTACTAGCCAAGTGGCAGGAAATTGGAGGAGTCAAACATGAACGACGTGCTCATTATCATAGGTTCGCTTTTGCTTGGTTTCCTTACGCTCAGAAAACCAAAGGTGAGAAATTTCATTCTAAGATACGACAAAGATGAAAAATGATGAAAAGCAGGTAGCCGTTGAACGTCGGTCAAATGAAGAAGATCTAGTCGCTGTTCGGTCGATAAAGTTGTTCAGCTTCGATCGGACGTCAGAGGTGCTGGTGTTGAAACAGAAAAAACATGGATAGATCGAAATAATTATGACAAAAACAGTGTCTTACGAAATGGAAGTTACAGACGATATTTTTGATTTTGATTGGGATGTTTTTGATTTGTATATGCATGTGCATGTAATTTCTTCCTGTGTTCATCACACAAAATTCTGATTTGCTTGCAGCAAAGATTCGCACGTCGCTTGATTAGCACACTAGCGGTGAAAAATAGCTTTAATCCAAGCAGCCACCCAGCGAGGTATTGCGTTTTGTGATGCAGTTTTACTTCAAAATCTCCCACAGCCAGTGTATATCTGGAACTGAACGTGTGCCTAGGCCAAAGAACGCAAGATCACCGGTTATTCATAAAATATGATACTTTTTGACAAGCCAACAGTCGGTTTTATTGGTCTAATCACTTTGCAGCACTTGATTCTTCTTCAGCAGTTCGTCGCCGCCGGTTTCGAACAGTTTTCTGAGATAGGACGGCATGATGAACCGTCGTTTGGTCAGACCGTGCTCTTGGCTCTGCAAGCATAAATATTATGTAACTCTTTCACCAGAAATTATGTAAGATTCGGAGAATTTTCACTACTCACGAAGAATGCACTGCGTTTCGCGTCATTTTCGTCGTTGTTAGGCATATATGACGGCAGAATGAAGCTCCGTTTGGTCGATTTCTGAGGTAGCTGATGTTACATATGTGTTGGTAACTTTTTACAGGCCAAAATTTAGGAAAAGTTACATACTTTTTCATCGGCCATATTTGCCACGCCTTGGTTCATGTAAGACGGAATGATGAAACCTCGTTTGCTCGCTTCTTCTTTCAAGGCCATTTCCAGTATGGCCGGCATGAAACGTTTCTCTTAAAAAATGATTTAATTTAGTTTTTTAAAACTAATTAAGAGAGAATCAATTTAACATGCATACGTTCATAATGAGCCGCACATGATGCCACGACAGTCAGTAGCAGGGTCACAGCCGAAATTGATGCGATCATCTCACGAACTGTTATAATTATGCTCCCAATTTGTACCTAAAAGGTACTTGCGTATTAACGTAAAGACTGACTTTGATTTTGTTAGGCTTTGACTTTTGTTCTCGTGATATTACCACTGAGCCTAGGCCAACAGCGGGCAGCGCGCGAAAATGGGAAGCCCCGCAGAAATCAGTCAAGGTATTGAATGGAACGCAGGCTTATTCTAAAGTGGTTGCCACTGCAGCCCGATACAACATTAATGTACACCTGATGCTTCTAATGTTTCTATAACGCAGTTATTAAAGGACGTTTGGCGGGCGTGGGAAGCCATTGTCCTCCTCCAATATCACTGTAATTATCAACGGTATTTATCAAGGCATTTGCGTCAGGCTGATGGTTATTGTTGTATACATATTATAGGTAATCTAGGTGTGATAGAAGGCTTCGAAACTTAATAAATATGTGGCAATGCGTGTACGTCATGACAATGGGAAAATTGCGAATTCGCAATATATATGAGCTGACCTTTTGTGTGTTTAGAATGAATGAATGGAATACCAATAGCAAGAAGGTGATTTGCTTTTCACGATGAATAACAACGGATGACGCGTGAATCGTTTGGCACAAGAATGCTGAAACGGGCTTAAAGGTTCTAGTCGGGGGGGGGGGGGGTCTGTAGGTAAAGACTCCGGTGCGTTCTATGTATGTCTGCCTTGATCAGGGACTGCGAAAAGCGGTTTCGGTGTGCACTTGTGTCCCATATCGTTTCTGTGACTGAAGAATGTAAGAATGAGCTCAGATACGCAACGTTACTGGCGTTAAATACCGAAAAATGAGCAGGAAACTGTACACCAGGTTGAACTGATGAACGGCAAGCCATTTGCCCCATTGACTAACCCACAGATGCCCGCTAAAACCGAGCCTCATTTTACATGCGTATAATTTTACGAAGGATCATGACTTTAACATTGATAACCACAGCAGCACACGCTGTCAGATCAAATTGCCACCGGCTGTAGTATGGTGGTATAGCATGGGGATGGGGCATTTGAGTTATAGCCTGTTTGAAAAGGACCTGTTTGAGCAAGAATAAAAAGCAGAACCAAAAGGGGCAGAGGGCAGACTCTGGTTTGGCCATGTCTTCCTGACTGGCAGCCTACGCCTTTGGGTGGAATTTTCGAAACGGTGTAAACGTCAGTTGGGTGTAAAGGTCGGCGTTAAGCTCGGTCGGTGTGGGATCGGTGTCAACATGAAACATTGCCTGCTGTTAATGTGGAATGCTTCATGTTTGCACCGAGCTTACACGGACCGAGCTTTCGACTTGTTTGACTTTACTGTGCCTGTAACCAAAAGAAATCAGTGAATCAGCGTCAAGGGCGCGAATTTTTTAACATTTGAAGTGTTCGATAATTTGCGATTTTACGGTTATTTTTCTTTTTGTGACTTCTCGGAGGGGCTCCCAAAAACGGCTGAAGGGGTTTTTGGATCTCAATATATCTCCTCTCCTGGATACTGCGCGGACACCGGGTGGGGGAGGGGGTGATGGTTTGAGATTTTTTATCTCAAACTTGTAGCTTTGTTGCCTTTTACATACAGCCACTCAAACACTCAAACAGAAATGCCATGAACAGAGCCATATCCGCCCACTAACAGTGTCACGAAGACTAACCTTGTGCTGATTTCTTGAGTTAGTCGTACCCGACAACTAAAATGTTCCCTTTCTATGGCTTCCCACAACATATCAGCGATTCTCTACAAAACTATGCAAGCAAGACCTGCTTATTGGCCATTACTACTTTAGCTAACCAAGATACATCTACAGTATGTAGGCCATGTGCACCTACAGTACAAGGGCCCGTATAAGAGCCGGTCTAACATTTTTTGGTTGAATTTGTATGCGACGTGCAAGTGCAACATAGAAAGAGAAACAATTCTATTTCAGAACCATGAGGGGATACGGTAGGTTCAGAGATGTGTGTAGTTGACAGAATGAGCACCAGCAATTAATTATCGACTGGCTGCGGTCCAATCCGGCACGTTTTTTCACCTGTTTTGCTCACTATTTAGTTTGTTCACTTAGTGTTTGTATGGAACGTTGTTTGATGTGATGCGAAAGGTTCGTGTATTTTAGGTCATGTGATCAAGGTGAATTGAAAAGAAAGAACGTCTTTGTTTCGTTGCACTTGAACCAAACCGTTTGCGCGATCAAAAGGGGAACACATGTACAATGCTTCTTTGGCGTTGACGCAACTCTGTCGTTTATGGTTCTTTTGTTTCACCACATGAGCATACATATGTACATATGCTATCAATGGATGATGATATGCAATTTATATTGTATATTTCTTCAAAAAATTTTTTCGGTATATGCATTTTGCTGGCCATCTGGGTTGTGGGTGGGCATGAGTGTAATTTGACATCAAAATGTTATTGGACATGGCACGCCGCACTGTGAACCAACAGTGACCAGTTGCGCACTGGCTAAAAAGCACACATTAGTGTTGTGAGGAAGTGCACATCGCCAACTATAGGTACTTGTATATGTAGTTGAGGTTTCGGTTTCACGGTTGGGTGAATCCTATGAAAACATTTTGATGCCAAGTCAGGTCACACCCAACCCCGAAAAACCTTCAACCCCGGATGCCAGCCAGCTGCAAATTGATAAGCAGAACATGTAAATTAACTGACAGCCACTATGGTCCTGCTGGTGAAAACATGTACAATAAGTACAGTAATACAGTGTAGCATATAATCAAATTCCAGTCACATAACGCAGAAACCCCTTTTCAAACTGGACTTCCATGGGTTCCACACTAGAAAACATCTTCTCAACACTTTGACTGAAGCTTTTCAAACATTTCACAACAAGTTTTTCGTTGTCCCCGGTGTTTTCGACTTTCACCAGACACAAGCGTCCATTACTCGAATTTTCAGGCTGTTGGTCCTCAGAGTGAGGAACTTCCTGACCTTTCTTCGGCGACTCAAGTGGGCTGCTCGCAAGAGCACTAGGAGCAAAAACCGGCTGCATGAACCGTCCTCCATACAGTGTTGATTTGGCCAGGAACCGAATCATAGCATCACGACTATACGTGGTGGATGCGGTTGTGATCGTGCCATCCGGAGGCGCAGTCGTCGTGGCGCCATTCTCCTGGGGTGCGTTGAGTTGGCGACGCAGATGCGCTGCCAGGATACGCTGCTGGCACTCGGCCAGCGAATTCGCGCCGAAACATTTGGGCATCGGCAGAAACGCACGTCGATTGGACGCCGCACCACCAGTCTGCGGCGAGATCAAGAAACGCTTGCCTGAAATGAAATCGCGCCTCTGAGCAGACCAGCATAATTAGCACTATGAACTGTGGCTTGCAAACATTAGCGGGCCGCGCGCCCGAAATGACCCCAAAATGAAGGGCGACGGATCATCCCAGTCTTCCTCTAAGAGGGGCGGATGGTCCAAAAATGAAGGGCGACGGGTGGTTCCAATCCCCCTGTAAGAGTAAATTCATTTGTGCCCAGCTGTTTTGTTGCGTGTTGTTTTTGTGAATATTGTTGAATTGTACGTTCTTTCTCTTTTGACACTTCTGTATCACTTTTTATTTCCAGTATATACACTTTCTTTACTTTATTGAAATCTGTCGTCTGCTGTTGTCGTGCGCATGTATGAAATATTATTTGTACTGTACCGAACCGACAGATAATCTTGTTTGGTAAAGTACCTGTGTGTATATGCTTGTTGTGCCCAAGGCAAATTCTATGGGTGATATTTTCGAAACAGTGTGAAGGTCAGTTGGGTGTAAAGGTCGGTGGAAAGCTCGGTGTGAGAAAGTTCAGCGTAAAGCTCGGCGTAAGCTTGAAACATTGCACGCTGAGCAAGCAGCAGACGCGCGTTTCTAAACGAAAGCTCAACTTTGACAGTCTGCTGCGTAAGTGTAAATCATTTGTTTGCAATCTGGTTCATTTAAGCTGGTTGCACAAGCGTTTTTAAGCGATATGTATGAATTTCGTAACCTTTCATGGAGCCGTTTTGATTTCGTGTTGCGATCAGTTAGTGACGTTAAAATTTTTAGCACCGTCGTCAATGAATGTTCAATTTCCCAACAGCCTTGAGCGAACTGTTAGGTTACTTACAAATATTCCTTTAAAACGTTTGTACAACCAGCTTAAATGAACCAGATTGCAAACAAACGATTTACGCGCTTGCACAGCAAACTGTCAAAGTGGACCTTCAGTTTAGGAACGCGCGTCTGCTGCTTGCTCAGCGTGCAATGTTTCAAGCTTACGCCGAGCTTACACTGAACACCGAGTTTTCCACCTACCTTTACACCCAACTGATCTTTACACCGCTTCGAAAATGCCACCCTATGAATAACATTTATTCAGATGAAAAAATAGTATGCGGAAGTGCAGCTTGTTTGTTTGCGGAAGTGCCTTTTTATCTGCCAACAACGCACAACACAAAAATATCAGGTCCTCCTTGTATGGAGATTGGGACCATTCGTTGCTTTTGAAACCGCATCCCTTCAGAAAGGCGGCTGGTCCGAGTGGCCTCTGTGGGACCATCCGCCCGTCTTAAAGGAGTGGGACCAGGGTGGGAAACATTTTTTAAACAAGTTTTTTGAAATTGAAATTGAAACAAATTTTTTTAAAAAGCCTCAGGTTCGGGCAAATTTGACCGAATTTGCTCTATATTACAGCAACAGTACCTGTATTCCCATTTTTCAGATTCAAACAATTAGCGTTCAGAATTGCCAATGCAATCATGCCGCATGCGGTGATCCAAGGCAGGTTGACCATTTCTCGCAAATTATTTTGAAGCGTTCCGGTGAACTTCTGTTTTTCGACAGCACTGAGAGCGTGGATTTTGGATGCACAGCAGACACGGCCTGACCTGACTTTGGGGAAACCCTTGGATCATAAACAGATGAAGCCTGACCAGTTTAATTAACAAAGCAATGTTAATAAGTTTAATGTCAGACATTTTTTTGCCTGCATACCATAGGACATCAAGTACGAGTAATCATATAACTATTCAGTACACACAGGTGGTACCGGAGAAATACAGCCGGTACCGGAGAAATCCACTTGCAGCCCCCTTCACGACCTGTAGATTAAGCCAGCGGAGGAAGACCCCGTCAAATGTTTCATTTGAGCCTATGTATTTCTCTGCGTCATAAAGCAAAAGTCACTGTCTGGAATGATAAGTGAGGCTCTGAACGTAACTACGGAAAAAGTGCGCAAGTGGTGGTTTCAGCACTTGTTTCTTCAGTTCTCGAAAAAAACAACCCACTAACAAACGCCCAGCGGGCGTAATCGAATTTCTCCGGTACAAACAAAACGGAGAAAAATAGCCCACTGTGGTATGTACAGTAGGTTTGACAGTCTTCTGATATTGATCAGTTGACCATGTGCTATACGTACATATGTCTATGGTTGGCACAAAAATAATCTGACATCACAGGAGAAGTGTGAAAAGGTTACTGGTACCAAAATAACACGGACAGACGATGTGCACCCCGGAATCTTTCACACGCTCTTTTAGTCCATGACGCATGTCAAGGGCTCTGGACATAATCGCAGTAAGGGTATAGCAGAGCAAAGCGTTATGTCGAGCGTTGGAAAGCATTCTGATAGAACGCAAATTAAGCTCCTTGGAGGTTCGCTATCTCTTGACAGAGGGATATTTCGTTCCAGAAAGGATTGTTTCCACAATTTGGAACGATCGGTGCAGAAACCCCTAATGAGCTGGAGGTCAACTAATACATGGACAAGGTGACAACAGCTTCTGGATATAATCACAACTTCAGTTGGGCGAAGCATTGCTTCATTCGGGGAGGGTGCAATGTTCCAAAATATCGGCCACATTTTTCGAGAATAGTGTCCCGAAAATTTTGAGACAAAGTGTTTAGTTATTGAAAGTGAAAAAGTAATGCAAAAATAGCAGAACATAGTCAAAAGTATACCATAAAATAAGGTTTTTAATTTTGAAACCCGTGTCAGGCCTAAAACCCATTAAATTGTCACTAAGCTAGATGGTTACATCCATGACCTTAATTGTGACACAAAAAAGAAAGCAGATTATTGTGGCGCATGAAACAAAAAATAAGAGAAACATCTGGTTTGACAACTTGTCAAAGCTGAAAACACCAAGGTCGACAAATCTCTTGGCGCAGCCATGCTAACCTGAATATGATTGCTGTTGTTGATAGCTATTGCACATGTGACAGAACCAAACAATGTATCTCCAGAATAACATTCGAACGATTATAAAAGACAAACCCGGTAAAACTTCTAACTCTGGAGAGTACACGCTAAAAAAACTGATTTTTTAACGATTCTGGCATGTACCATACCGTCACCTCACCGTATGCGATTTCGGAATTGTGGCTGTTTCTTAACCACAGTAAAAGATAGTTTGGGCGTGTACATTATGTATATCGTTCGATAGCAGCTTTGAAGTTACATCGTTTGGTTCTACAAATATGTAATAGTCATTAACAGTTGCAACCTGTAGCCGAGTATCATATTCATGTTGGCATAGCTGCGAGTCATGGTCGAAGGAGTTTGAGGTCTTGAAGCTCGTCTAAATCGTTGAAATGGTCCTTTATCTGAGTCCGGTTCCAATGCTATGCATGCAATACGCGGCCTTACCTTACAATCAATGCTCTTTATGGTGACATAAATGGGACCCCAGGTCACTTTTGTTTTCTATAAAGAATTTTTACTATAAAGAATTCGCAAGATGTTCACACAGGACGTTTTGCATGTGACGAGACATTTTTTGAACTTGGAACAGAGCGTTTTATGGATCACGAATGTGCTGTGAACCATTTCAGACGTAAACTTTCAGAAACAACACCACAGTACCAACAAATATTACATACACGTACAAAAATGATTCGGGTGTTTGAGACTAAGTTCTATTTACTCTCATATTTGTGCCCACTGCTAGACTATGTATTTTCGGTGCTCGACACAAGATGGCTCAGATAAGACTTTTGTCACCAGGTTTCAGTATCGTTTACGCTAAGCGTGTCACTATTACAAAGAGAGAGTGTTGTAGCACGTTAAAATTCGGGACCCGAGTCTGTCACTCTAAATTGGGTTCCACTACTTACGTGTATTGACGGTCACTATAAGGGGGGGGGGTTCACTGCATTTCAGTCAATGAATGTAACCATGCAGTTTGGTACCAATTTTTGCTTCCTTTCGGCTTGTGACGCCGCTACATACCAAAGAGTTTTCACAGACCGAAACCCTCATTTTCTGGTGCTTTCAACAATTTTCTAGTGCATTTCCACTTGCATCTCATTTCTGCAACAAACTTTGACCGGCTTCAAAATTTAGGGACAAATTTGTGTTCTCTCGAAAAATGTGGCCGATTTTTGGCACTCTCCCTGAGTGAAGAAATGCTGGGAGCTACTGAAGTTATGATGACAAGTTTAACCAGAAGGTGGAAGCTATATTCTTTTGAACTCCTTTCAATCATTATGAACTTCAATGACAATGAAAGCAATATGCTTCGGTGGTTATCCCTGTGAAGATTTTTGCTTCATCACATGTTATCATTCACGTGATGCCTGATCACTGTTCTCCACCCATTCATGATTTCCGGTTCATTGTTCGATAAAGGTGCCTTATTCTACTGACATCGACGCAAGTCGTATATAATCACAGTCGACGAAGCTCAACGCAGCCCCGAATAACCGAAAAAAGTACACACATACTATGTACATACATACCATCGTGGACACTCTTATCCGTCCGGGCGGAGTAAGTACATTTGAGTGCTTTAAAGGGTGTGTATGAAATCTTTTGCAAAATTTCGTGCCGTTTCGTGCCGTCTCGAACTAAGTCACTTTCGGATTTTATCAATCATCGGGCAAAAAATTCGAGTCTGCTAATTTTGAGGTAGTGAAACATACATACGCAAACCAAATTCTGTGTGTTGAATGAGACAATGGGCCGAATTCTCAGAGCCAATTGCGCGCAATCACCACGCGCAAGCGAAATGGAATTCTCAAAACTCAACATCCACGTGTAAAGTATACACAATTGGATTGCACAATCCGATTGTGCCAGCGCAAAGAGCTATCGAAAAACACTCTCCACCTCGGTGCGTAAAGTCCCTTTTAGCCCCAAAACTCGCGTGTGTGCTGTTCGCGTAAGCAGTGGCATTGGAGAGGTACAGGCACAGGTACACTCTCAGCCGTTTAAGGGGTACCGTACCCCTTCTGAGAAGTTACAAGAAGGAAAAAGGAACCCTAAGTCGCATGATTTTCACTCTCGAACAGATCAAAAGTAGAAAAAATCGCGCGCTTCGCGCATCAAATACACGCATTTTTACTGGCTTCCAGTGGTTTCACAAGTCAAAATTTTCACGCGCGACACGCGCCTCTACCGATTTGACTGATACATGGTTTGATAGGTGCCAAGTTTCGAACGAGCACTGATTAAAAACGACGTTTCATAAATGGAACAAACACTGGATAAAAATGACTTTTCGTCCAGGTACCCCAAGTTCAGACAAGCCATACGCCCCTGCGCGTAAGCGCGCAACAAATTGAGCTCAACCAGCTGGAAGTTGTTATCATGCTCTCTTTCGCTGGCACAATTCGACTGCACAACTGAAGTGTGCTATTCTCAAAAATCGCCAGCGCGCAATGATTGCGCGCATGCGTAAACGAGAATGCGACCCATTCAGTGCATCCACAGTCAAGCCAGCAGCTAGGGCTTTTCATGTTGAATGTTCACGTGCATCTGATAAGAAACCTTTTCCGTAGTTACATACATGTACAAAATACCAATGCGAAATATCATCACCAAGATGCAGGAACGGCTAAATTACAGCCTAAAGTTCGAAAGGCTTCGTTCCGGTGCTTAACATTGCACAGAAAATGAAGCCACGAACTGAAAAGAACAGCTACGATAATTTTCTCTGGCTCTCGCGTTGTGTACAACATTGGGCAAGCTCAAAGCATAAAAAATTAAAAATTTTGGCAAGTCGGCCCAGCACGGGCGAGTAAACAAGCATGCAAGGCACACATCCACTGCCAATCATGGTGCTTCATTATCAACACTTTGACATTCATTTTCTCGCCGGTGCCTAGCCTATCTTGCTCAAAGTTAAGCCGAATATGTTGGGAAGGCCAAAAGAGAAAAAAATTAGTTGGGGCCCCTGGGCGTCCAATTGATGACGGGCGAAAAAAATCCAATGGATGCTTTTGTGAGCCTCATTTTCATCTAATACATGCTGCAGGGTTGGATTAAAAAAGTTTCTATCATCAAAGTTTCTTTAACCTTTTTGAATTTTTAACGAAATTTAATTTGATAAGCATATTTGATTACACTTACCTAAGAATATAAGAATAGTTAATCGCAATATATGTATATATACGATGAGTTAGATAACGTGACAATTCGCGTGCCGGGATAGTCTGTCCACTATATGCATGTTGTAGTGGTACCATGAAAAGTAAAGGCGTGTTAAAGGGTAAATAACTAACATTTTTTTGGCAAAAATTACGTGAAAACAGCTGCGTAACCCGAGGCTAGTGATCTACAGTGTTACTTCATTTTACTTGCTCGAAGAACTCAATGCGCACATTGACGGCTGTTTGGGTAGTTTAATACAACCACAGACTGTCTTGTAATAACACTGTACCGAAGCGAAAAATATGCGCCGCGGGCGATTTTGTTATAAAAACATGCGCAAAAACACGCATTTTTCACCAGAAAAGAGAGAAAATAACATAGTTAGGAAATGATAAAAAACGTGAACTTACGTACTTCTAATGTTTAAAAACCGAGGAAGTTGCGAGCTTTCTTCTAATTTTTTTTTTAAGTTTTCACTTTTTTTAACCCAACCCTGAACGCATGTACGTACATTGAACGGAAAGAGCCTTTCCATGAGCCACGTGGCCCATCCCAAACATTTGCCATTTACGCCCATTACATGGGTGTGATTGATGAAATAAAGGTTTCCCAAACACCTTCTGGTTCAGCCTGCCCTGAAAGTCACGGTTTATTACGGAGTGCGCGTGCCAAGCACCTTTGATCACACTTTATAATTACCTTTACTGAGCAGCCATGTTGTGTGCGAGCAATTTGCTTTGTAATGAAAAATCAAAGACTGGCCCTCACAAACAAGAAACTTGCGTCACGAGTGAAAGAAACCTCAGCTGATTCAGGTGTAAATTATGACTTTCACTGAGCGCACTGTTACCAAGTAGTTTTGCACGTGTGTAACAAGTATAATTAATCACGCGAGCACTGAAATTAAGCATTCACGTTCTTGACAATTTCAACAAACTTCGGTATCAGCTCTTGTCCAATATCTTCCATTTGCTTGATGCTTTCTATCGAGTTGCGGGTCCCATAGAAACACAGACAATACGTCAGCCATTCGTTGCACAGGCTGGCATAGGTCGGGGAAGTGGGCTCGGATTTGGATAGAATCTGCAATTGAACAGGCAAAGAAGAAGAAAGATTGGAACTAAATGTTGTACTTGGCTGCTCACAAGCACTACGCTAATCCTCTATACCCACTGGGGGCTTGGACAGTTTCCGAAGAGCTTACAAACACTACTTCACCACCTCGCACCATGCAGTAACTGCGGCATCAATAATACCATAGAGAGTGGTAAATTATGTGCTGAGACAAAGAAATTTTTTCATTTCGCAGACATCATTTACTGACACGTCGTTGATTCAAAAATGTGCAGTGATGTTTCACAGTTACACAGCCCACCTTCAGCGCAATCTTGTACAGCCACAGCACTGAGTCCGTATGGACAATGTCAGCCAGAGGTCGTGTGGCTTGTAAAGGTACGGTGATTAGTTTCAATGCCAATTTGATGTCAACTTGCATGCACACGTGAGCAGCTGCGCCCCATAGAAGGCTGTGTTGGTCGTTGGTTAAGGATAGCAGGATGGCAGTGCGCTCGATACACGGCTGAAATTGTTGTGAAACATCTGCGGAGTCAAAGTCTCTACAAAATTTGAAAAGCATCGAATTTTGCTTCTGTAGTCAAAACCGGTGCCCTTGTCCTTTTTTTATCGCGCCGTTTTATCCCGATGCAAAAAATCGGTAATATTTCAACGCACCATAATTTTCTTCCTCGCTGCTTTGCCACCCTGCAACGCTGTTTGCACATCTCTGAGCGTTGTCCTCAACGACTCTTTCACACTATCGGGTGTGTATGGTTGGTCGCCGCGACATTTCAGGCAGGTGACTTTGCCAGTTGCCTGATTCAGCAGGGCGTTCTGGATCTTTGCATTCAAGTGACCAACTGTTCTTGTCGCTTGCACACTAGATCCGGGCCTGATAAAGGAATAGAACATGCGATATAAATATTCATAAGACATGCATAAACCTTGCAAGCAAGAAAAAAACAGTTTTCGTAGGCAAAACGGTGGAACATTGCTTAAAGTGACTCTACAATTGATCGTTGACCGCGTTTGTTTGCAGTCATTTTTTCAGAAAATGAAGACTAGGTCTCAGAAACCCAGATTTAGGAAATAGATTTTCAAGTCGTTGCTTTGTGATGTTTCACGGAGCCCACACATTTTTACAGGAGGAGAAAAAATGAAAAAAGTTTGAGGCAGGCCTGTGCGAAACACAAGGTAATCCAATAGAAGATATTTTCAGCGTTTTGTACTCAGACGTTTTTCTGCTAAACGAGATATAAAGCATTGTGAGAAACGCCATGTGTGATGCATAATAAACGAAACACTCCAAAAAATCAAGCCATTTTAAAGCACCCTTTTTGCTCTAGCATAATTTTAAGCATCTGTGGTGAATGAAATAAGTTGTCAATTAGAAATAAAAATCGTCTAATTATCTAGTATTTAGGATGTGCTTTTCGTTTTTCAAAACCCTACACAGCTCACACAATGTTTACCACAACATGCGCAAGGCACCCATTCCCACAGCGCACACACACAAAGCTGAAACATTATCCCCGGCCGGCTGTGTGTTGTCGTTGTGTGTGCGCTGTGCGTGGTCTGAATGGCTGCCTTGCGCATGTTGTGGTAAACATTGTGTGAGCTGTGTAGGGTTTTGAAAAACGAAAAGCACATCCTGAATACCACATAATTAGACGATTTTTATTTCTAATTGACAACTTATTTCAATCACCACAGATGCTTAAAATTATGCTAGAGTAAAAGGGTGCTTTAAAAAGGCTTGATTTTTTGGAGTGTTTCGTTCATTATTTATCACACATGGCGTTTCGCACAATGCTTTATATCTCGTTTAACAGAAAAACACCTGAGTATAAAACGCTGAAAATATCTTCTATTGGATTACCTTATGTTTCGCACAGGCCTGCCTCAAACTTTTTTCATTTTTCTCCTCCTGTAAAAATGTGTGGGCTCCGTGAAACATCACAAAGCAACGACTTGAAAATCTATTTCCTAAATCTGGGTTTCTGATACCTAGTCTTCATTTTCTGAAAAAATGACTGCAAACAAACGCGGTCAACGATCAATTGTAGAGTCACTTTAACATCGGATATAAAACAACATACGCAAGCGTTCAAAGCATTAAAATAAGAAATAGGACTTGTTTACGCTGACGCTGAGCTTTTTTGAACTTATAAAGCGAAATTGCCATCATCACCAAACTGACCCGGGTTAAATTATAAACAATTTCAAGTTACAAGCCACAAACGATAAATCGTAATATCGTAACACGGGATAAATCGGTGCTCTGATTCAAAAAGGCCAAACGTTCTACCCGATGTTTCAAATTGTAATGTTTGCAGTGCGGCTGTGCGCTGCGTACTTGAGCGCCGCAGAAATGAGAATGGTGGAGGTGTTGCAACTTATGTCTGGAAAAGCCTGAATCCATACCAGCCTGAGCGCGAGACAATTGATGATCTTGAAGTGTGCATATGTGCATTTAGGGCGAGCTTAGGTTGAATCCGGAAATCGGAATCCGGAAATATTTCCGGAAAACGCACTATTTTTTGTATGTAAATTCTTGCGTTTTCCGGAAATATTTCCGGAGCCCAGAAATGTTATGCATTTTTATATGCAAATTATTTCCGAGTTCCGGATTCCGGATTTAACCTAAGTTTGCCATAACGGTTGGAAAATCTCTTGTGCTAAATGGGTACCGGACTCCAACATTTAACGTGTTGTACGAATGCCCTCCAGACAAATTCATTGATGGTATTGAAACGTTCCTAGCCAAGAACCATGCTAAGTAGGACTACATGGTACTGGGAGGAGACTGGAACAATTGCTGCAAAACTAATGCTAAATGTCAGAAACTCTTGGCCTCACTTCAAGATTACGGGCTAGAACAAAGAGTTGATATGGTCACTCATGAAAACCGTTTGCTTGATGTGATATTTGTGTCAGACCAACTGTCGGTCAAGGTTGATCTGAAAGCACCAACTGAGAATGTCATGCGATAGTTTCCAGTGCAATCACTATCCCTGATCAATCACAGCAATCAGTGAAATTAATTCGCGTACCGTTGTGACGAGACGCTAACTGGAAGCACATTAACAGCGAGTTGACGTCAAAGAATACGGTCCAAATGGTGCTTGGTGCCCCCAAATGTTGACCTTGCACTCAGGTATGGAATTGGGCCATGGAGTTGCCCTGCGCGGTGGAGTGCGTTGATGTTTTGCCGTCGTGCCGTGAAGAAAAATTCGGACCGCAAGTATCATGGAATAAATTTGAATCAAGAAAACTTTGGACGAAAGCGTCGTGGACTAAATTTCGATGAAGAAAATTTGGACCGATCGCGTCGTGGACTAAACACTTTGAAAAAACGATCCGATGTGCCGCGCTGATTGGCCGACGTGCAACGTTGATGATGTGCTGAGAAGATGATGAAGACTGTGGGTGGAGTACGACTAGCCGGACAGATCTGCAGCTTCGAGCGTTGATGTTGGCAAGAACAGTGAGAGAGGAAGAATTTTGAAGTGTAGATGGTAATGTGATAAAGCAAGCCACACGATGAAAAAAAAGATTTTACGGACATTTTAAAACAGTTGAATTAATACTGAACTGTGATAAGCGCGTAATACAGTGACCCATGAAAGGTGATTTAAACCCGTCACTTTCTCCCCAAAACCATTTGACCTAGGCTCCCTGGCGGGGGAGGAGTGGGGAATCCTATAAATAGCATTTCTTTATTGCAAATCATTTATTCCATGCCTTATACCGAGTATAAACAAACCATCTTGCTTCTACTGTATGTAAGTGTTGAAGCTAAACTCTGGTGGAAACCTTTTATTTCAGCATCAAAGCAACAAAATTTAAGCTGGAACTGGCGATAAAAATAACTCAATAAGAACCGTTGCAACGCAACCGAATATCATAGGTGTCATACAAGTGGGATATTTGAAAATGCGAGACATGACAGTAAAAAATCACGGGGTATGCATACTGCCGGCGTCATGTTTCAGGGTTGCACTTGTGGTGGTGGTGCATTCAACGTTCCCTGGTTGTCAAGCTGGTTGACCAACACACGTTTGCTCTTCAAGCGTCCATTCGCATTGGCCCGGTAACCTCTGGCCTCACAAAATGCCCGAATGGTCTTCACCTGAGGTTTTATATTATGGTACGATACATTTGGTTGCATATATAGTCTGTTGATTATATTTCGACATAGTGTATAAGCCCCATTCAGCGATGTTTGGAGCGGGCTGGGTCGACGCCATTCCAAATGAATGTTTCAGGCATTGCCAACTCAGGCAAAAGACCGATTGAACATTGCTTGCCGCGTGGCGCAAAAACACGTGGCATGTCATCGCACAGCACCAACAATGTTCAATGGCTCTGCGAATGAGTTAGCAATGCTTGAAACATTCATTTAGAATGGCGTCGACCCAACCCGCCCCAAACATCGCTGAATGGGGCTTATACATTATGTCGAAATATAATCAACAGACTATACATACAGCTTTGTTTCAATTTCAAACTACCAAATCTACCTGAACATGACACTGGAGTTACGCATGAATGTGGTTTTGAGATTGAACTTTTTGAGCAGCTGAACTACTACAAAGTATGGAACCATATTATCAGTATAACTCACAAAGAATCTAGCAAATATGAGTATATAGATAAACAACAAACTCCGGTTACACTAACCGATTTACCCTTTATCATTGGCACATCAATGGTTGTTGGACCAGCCGTTGGAGGCGCCCGCACAATATATTCAATGTCGTCGTCGCGAAAGGCCGCCGGACCTGAGGCAGTGGGCACGTTTTTGCAGGAAACTCTGTAACCGGAAACAGCATTTATTCGCCATACTCTTAAAAAGGTGGTATAGTCTGTTGATTATATTTCGACATAGTGTATAAGCCCCATTCAGCGATGTTTGGAGCGGGCTGGGTCGACGCCATTCTAAATGAATGTTTCAGGCATTGCCAACTCATTCGCAGAGCCATTGAACATTGTTGGTGTTGTGCGATGACAGGCCACGTGTTTTTGCGCCACGCGGCAAGCATTGTTCAATCGGTCTTTGCCTGAATTAGCAATGCTTGAAACATTCATTTAGAATGGCGTCGACCCAGCCCGCTCCAAACATCGCTGAATGGGGCTTATACACTATGTCGAAATATAATCAACAGACTATAAACTTAGAAAACCTGGAATAAGTGCCGGTGCTTGATGAATGGCATTTATAGCCTGTTGACCCATCGTGGTTTTTAGCTCTCGTAATCCAGACTCAAGCTCACCGATAACGGCTAAGCCGCGCGCCAACTGAAATGCGCAACGTTTGATTTATCGCACATGATGATTACATGCACGTGCCACATGTGATATGATGCGGGCGGGCGCAACCTGGGCCACGGCGTTGGCTGCGATTCCGGAGGTCGCGTATTAGTGTCGATTGATGTCAGTGTTCTGTGTAGTTCATCCATTCGCTGGTCGATATTGGGCAGTGCGACGACCGTGCTCTGTCGCTCAACGGCCTCTTGGATCTCATTCAGTGTCCGTTATTGTGCTCTTTGGAAGTCTTGCGAGGCAACCGCCAAATCTGATTCTCTGCGGAGCCCCGAAGCAAATCGTCCATTTGGCACCTGCTGTATACATACCTTGTATAGGTACTGTATCATTGCAAGGTTTGAAATACTTAGGTACATAGTGTGAGAACATTTTGGCAAATTATGTACAGAGTGGCAGCTAACCGGAGACAAGCCTTTCTGACGCATGTTTCTTTTCTCTCAGTCACGACCGGTTTTGATGAGGGATATCAAATTCTCAAACGAGATCAGGTCCGGATCGAAATCATCGGCTGTGCTGCCCTCTGTCCTCTGAACTCAACATAATTTCTATGACGTGACATGTGGCAAGGCGGCGTTTGTTCCCTCTAGAATACCTTGCAGCACTGAAATCCAACGAGTTCCAATCCCCAACTGTTCGAAATTTAAATAAAAGTGGCATGAAACGTACGCGCAAAAACATCCGAATTTGTTCCATCACCCCCGGCCCCATTCGCTCTGAGAAGTGCGTATCTGGCAGATTTGTGTGCGCGCTCGAATTTATCTCCATCTGCATAGATTGTGCTGCAACGACAAACGCATCAGTACTGCATTTAGGCTAAGAATGTAACAATATTCACTTACGCTATCGTGAACCACACTTCGCAAGCCTTTTCGCATGTTTCATCAATGCTCAAATATTTGGCCAGGGATTTGATCGCTTCATCGGAGTTATCACTGTCCCTCAGAGCGTATGCTCTGCAAAGTGTTGTAAAAAAGTTGGTTAAACTGATAGTATAGTAAATTTCCAAATTCGCTGCCGCACAGTAATACGCCCCATAGTTAATGTCAGGTTCTAAACCAGAAAATTAACTTCTGAAACATTTGGACAACCAACCCACACGCAGCTTGCCAGCCAGCCAGGCAGCTGTTTCAGAAATGTTTCAGAACCGCGCGTGGTTAGCGTTCGGGTTTATAACTTGAGATTAACTATAGGGCGTATTTTACTGTGCGGCCGCGAATTTGGAAATTTACTGTACCAGAGCTGGTGGATCGGTGCTCAACTACGGCTTGGCCTCGGGGCTTCTTTAACATTGGCCACGGGGCTTTTTTAACATTGGCCTCGGGGCTTCTTTAACATTGGCCACGGGGCTTCTTTAACATTGGCCTTTATCTTTAACATTAATTTGGTTTAGTACACCAAATTGGATGAACAGCAGAAATATATACCTCAAAATGCGCATCTTCGGTTGGATCCCTCGATGTTTGTATTTTCGAAAATACTCATCGATTTTCTCTGCCGCTTCCTCAGGTCCGCCGGAGCCTCGCTCTTCCGCCCGCAGAATCACCGCAGCCGTGTCACTCACGAACTGAAGCAAGTTTGTGTACTCCAGTCCAGTTCACTACACCAGATTTGCTATAGTATCACCAAAAGAACAACTGGGAAACTTTTGAATTGGCAACAACCTGCTCCTCTGCCTTCCATCTGTCCCAACCACCATTTCCGGAGACAAACGTGACGCGATCCTTCCTCTTCAGCGCGGACCCACTTAGGTGCGCGGCATCGATTTCAGCGCCAGAATCTTGAAAATTGATTTATCACAATCAACTTGATATCTGCAGCATGCATGAAACCACAAGACACACTATTTTTTTGGAATTTAGGCACACCATTTTTTGGTACACCAACTGATGCCTTAAAGTTGTTTTTTTTAGTTTTAGGGACAGGTTGGTTACATTTAGTGGCTTGAGCAATCTTCGTGATATCCTCAACAATAGAAAAGTTCACTTGACTAAGACAGATCCGATACGACCACCAAGTTCGATACCGACGTAAAAGAAGATGAACTCTAACGCGAGTGTTGTGTACCGGTCTGTAGCAAGGCGGCGCGCAGGTTACTGGTACTTGTATTGGTAGCCACAGCTTCAGACGCAGATGGATCGATCACATTCCTGGCAGTAGCCTGCAATCATATGATCGCTCATCAACCCGCAGCGATCCTATCTCACGTTATTTCGGTGCTTGTATTCACAAATAACTCACCTCATTCGGCAGAAGTGAACCGGAAGAGCGACTCATTCCCGCCCCTGCCCTCGAATCGTTCGTGTGTGTTGAACCAACCAGCATCGGGGCGGCCTGTTTTGTTGTTGAAGGTTAGGTATATGTGCTGATTAATAAACGAAAATTGAAAACGAAAACGAAAATGGTCACCAGCGCTTGACTAGACCCTTTATGCAACACCCACTCAGTCGAAACACCGCCACCACAAGCCTGGGCCTCATAACGACGCTGAAGTGTATGCCTACCAGTGTAATACGAAGTCAAGCGGGTATTTGTTGAATTCAAGAAAAGACTAACTTGGAATTCTACAACATTGAACGGAGAGAAATACGACCGCAAATCGTCCATTAGTTTTGACAAGGATCCGATTTGTTCGATGATCATGATCAGCGGTTGATAGGAACTGATGGTCTGGCCGGCTCCTTTTTTGATAATTCGTACGTCGATGGGGGAAGATCTTGATGTTCTTGACCCTATGCCTGATGGCTTCAGGTGTCATCGCAACAAGACCACGTTTCAACGTTGACACTAGAATGCAAGTTAAACGTCCGGCGACACAGATCGAACTTTGTACTGACACAACCATTGGGGCACTTCCACAACCAATTTTGTTTTGCGCGAACATGAACCAGTTCTGATTTGGGCAGCTATTGCGAAGTAAGTCAGACAGACTTTGTCAATCAGTGACTGAGTCACTCCACATCAGCAGTGTTCGAAGTTTTGCTTCGTTGGTGATGTGTGTATTATTTGTTTCTTTCTGTAATTAGACCCCGAAAACCAAAAGCCCCTATAATAAACCCAAAACCACACGACCTTCACTAAGGCTGCCTTCACAATGCATGCGAGTTTGCGATTTTGCGAGCTGCGAGTTTGCGAGCTCGCATGCGGGTTGTAAATTTGCATTGTGAACACAAATGAGAGTCGAAATTCTGGCTCGCAGACTCGCAACCCGCACAATCGCAAACTCACAAAATCGCAAACTCGCATGCATTGTGAAGGCAGCCTGAACAATACTTCATCTAAAACAGCCACGTAAAACTGCCAACTCACAACCACACAACTGCCCAACTGACACGTATCACAGCAAAACACACACAATAAGAACACGCGCACGTGGGAATGTTTCATGATATTGGTGGCAGGCAACAGGGAAGGCTTAAACATCACACTGTAGTTAAAGGGGAAATTGCACATTCCTAATCGCCTTTCAAACTCTACAGGCGCTTAGACAGTCGTCTGGGCATCATGAAAGTCAAATCACTTGGCACAAACTATCAAACGTGTACCCAGGAGAAGCAGTTTAAAGGGAACAATCGGGAAGAAAATTCGGCACGGCCCGGCCGAATTTCTACTTGCGCATTCAGGCAAACTGCCTGATCAAAAAGCTGTCAAGGCGATAATGTGTTTCGCAAGCTTCTTGAAACTCACTAACTATAGAATTTCGGTTTTCTTTATATTTCGACTTTTGACGAATTGTTCCAGCGTGACAAGCGGAGCATGAAACCTTCAGCGGACACGCTGGAACAATTCGTTGAAATTCGAAATATAAAGAAAAGCGAAATTCTATAGTTAGTGAGTTTCACAAATCATGCGAAATATTCCATCGCCTTGGGAGCTTTTTGATCAGGCAATTTGCCTGAATGTGCAGGTTGAAATTCGACCGGTCCGCGCCGAATTTTGTTCCCAGTGGCTTGTCTTAAACGGAATCTTCTCTGTACATGTTTGAGAGTTTATAAAAAGTGATTTGACTTTTGTGATGCCCTCATTGCTCTTTAAACAATTGTAAAACTTGAAAGGCGATTAGAAATGTGCAATTTCCCCTTTAAAGATTTTCAATGCGATAACACTGCAAGGTACGGAAACGCGACTGACTGAGTGATGTCACCGTGTGCTGTTCGAGCAAAACCATAATAAACTTGTGAATTTGCGGGCATGTGCACCGCTTTCTTTCACAAATGCTGCAATGTTACGGCATGTGGCATATTACGATGTCGTTCAATCACCAGTCAGTCAGTCGCATTTTCCGTGTCCTCTGTCTTATACATAACGTAGACTGCCTAGGTCCCACTGACTGACATTTCCAGCTGACTTCACAGTTTCTGTTTTTGGGTGAATGTAGTACTGAGCCGCTCACCAGACATAACCATCAAACACTTCACCAAGCCCCATCGACGTTCGTAATTCCGGGCCCGGTTGTTTGTCTCGACGTCGCAATTCCCTCTCCGCTTTTCCCATCCTGTCGTTGATTCCAAGCACAAACAGCAGCAAGCGAACGATGGTTACTTGGAGATACCGGAGTCATGATGGAAATATTTGACGATTGAGAGGTTGTTGTATTTTCCCACCGAACAATATAGAAAACTGAATGGCTGTGCAAGACTTGTGTGGAGCGTTCATGGCGTCGGCGTTCCCAAAATGAGAATCACGATACTATTCGTAACAAGCAATAAAGCTCAATGTAAAATGCTAATTACAGTTGCATGGTCGTTTCTGAGAAGGAACGCTCCCCTACAACATAAGGAAAGCAAAGCATAAACAATAAAAGATACTCACAGTAGGTATTGGTCGCACAATGACCATATAAGAATTCATGAAACCAAGCCTGATTTTCACGTTCAGTCAGTCTTAACCACTGCGCTATTTGTGATTCTAACAAAACATTTCGAGCTGAAAATAATGCAGCAGAGCACCCACGTTGCTGCGGGTCAGAAACATTTTGATGACTGCATTCTTTGTGTGTGATCGCGCAACGCAACGTCACTGCCCCGTCACTTTACTGTTTTACGATTCAGGAAAAAAATTGACCAATTCTTGTAAAGTCATTGTGCGACCAATACCTATGCATATCACTTGATTATTAATTCATTGATGAATTGTGTATTTGATCAAAGCATTGATTTATTGAATGCTTGCTTAGTAATTTGAATGATTGACAATCGACAGGCTCAATGATGAACTTGATTAATTTATTTAGTGATTCATTGATCGAGGGCTGACTGATCAACAGAAACAAAAAAAAAGTTAAAGACAGTTTCGGGGCATCTTCTGTGACATGACTGGCGACATAATCGGCGCACGCGTTGGAGCGCATGTCCCCAAAATATGGGGTCGTGAATTAGTGAAGGGTGTGGATAAAAGTACTAAAGAAGCATCAAATCAAGCACTGTTAGGTAAGTGACATTACACTGGCTACATCCGGTCATGCCACGTGTGTGCGAAAACTTTGGGTTCAATCGGTTGGAGGGAATTTACAGTACCCGAATGAGCGATGTGAAGCGCGTATATGTATTATACATATAGCTACAACACTTGATTAATTGATTGATTCGATCCTTAATTGATTGACTAGTTGATAGTCCACACGCTTGGTATTTGGACTGGACAAGAAAATTTAAAATTTTGATCAGCCGTTCTCATGTGATTTTTTGTTCAAAAAGTTTAGAATTTGAAAGTCCACAAAGTACCCAGTGCGATGTCGGTAAATCGTGCGTGCGTTTTTTCGTGAATTGCTTTCTCTCACACAATTGGATTGAGCAATCCGATTGGATATACACTTTACACATGATACGATTTAGCCTTGTGGGCACGCATTGCGTTAGATCTGTGTATGCCGTTTACGGCGGCGACCGCTGGCGCTTTTGTCATTGACAAGGCCCAGAGCGCCATTGCAGTCTGGCATTATGAACCGAACGAAATTATTGCAGTCGTAAAAGCAGCCAACCATCTTCACACTGCATGACACTCTATGTAACGTCCGACTCACGGTAACTCTGTGTGCAACTCCATGTTTGCACAACTCAGCAACGTGACAAACACGAACATAAACCAACTGCGCCGTTTGGAAAATGCAATTTAATAAACCGGCTCATATAGTACTGTCGTCAAATCATGGCGTCAAATCAAGTAGTCAAATCGCATGTATTATTTATCGGGCTCAATTGGGGTCTATTATTGCTTTGTTCGACGATTTGATTTTGACAACACTTATGTGCCAATAAACCTACATCATTTATTAATGCTGATTTATGAGCCATTTCGGGTTGCTTCCGGTGACCAAAGCAAACAACAATATTTAACGGTTTTTATTCAAATTCTTATTCACACTTAATCAGCCACGTTCTCAACAATTTCAATAAACTTCGGAATCAGCTCTTGTCCAATATCTTCCATCTGCTTGATGCTTTCTATCGAGTTGCGGATCCCATAGAAACATAGACAATACGTCAGCCATTCGTTGTACAGTCGGGCGTAGGTCGGGGAAGTGGGCTCGCATTGGATAGAATCTGCAGTAGAACAGGCAAATTAGAAGAATGATTGGAAATAAGTGTCACTGTGCTTGGCTGCTCACAAGTACTGCGCTAAGCCTCTATATCCACTGGGGGTTTATGTTCATAGTTTCCGAATTATAGCGTCCAATCATCGCACGTCACCACTTCACACACCCCACAACTGCTGCGGCAATAATGCTATACTGAGAGTGTGGTATATAAATTGTATGTACCAAAACAGGGAGACATTTTTCATTTCGCAGACATCATTTATCGACACGTCGTTGATTCAAAAATGTGCAGTGACGTTTCACAGTTACACAGCCCACCTTCAGCGCAATCTTGTACAGCCACAGCACTGAGTCCGTATGGACAATGTCAGCCAGAGGTCGTGTGGCTTGTAAAGGTACGGTGATTAGTTTCAATGCCAATTTGATGTCAACTTGCATGCACACGTGAGCAGCTGCGCCCCATAGAAGGCTGTATTGGTCGTTGGTTGGCGATAACAGGCTGGCAGCGCGCTCGATGCGCGGCTGAAATTGCACATAATGTATGTATGTGTGTATTTGTTGTCGTGAAACATCTGTGGAAATGCACTCTATGAAATTTGAAAAGCCTTTCTTTCTTTTGTGTTGTTTTCACCTGTTTAACGGGTGGCACATATAGCTACAGCATATACATGCAACATATACATACAGCTTTGTTTCAATTTCAAACTACCAAATCTACCTGAACATGACACTGGAGTTACGCATGAATGTGGTTTTCAGATTGAACTTTTTGAGCAGCTGAACTACTACAAAGTATGGAACCATATTATCAGTATAACTCACAAAGAATTTAGCAAATATGAGTATATAGATAAACAACAAACTCCGGTTACACTAACCGATTTACCTTTTATCATTGGCACATCAATGGTTGTTGGACCAGCCGTTGGAGGTGCCCGCACAATATATTCAATGTCGCCATCGCGGAACGCCGCCGGACCTGAAGCAGTGGGCACGTTTTTGTAGGAAACTCTGTTGCCGGAAACAGCACTTATTCGCTATACTCTTAAAAAGGTGGTAAACTTAGAAAACCTGGAATAAGTGCCGGTGCTTGATGAATGGCATTTATAGCCTGTTGACCCATCGTGGTCTTTAGCTCTCGTAATCCAGACTCAAGCTCACCGATAACGGCTAAGCCGCGCGCCAACTGAAATGCGCAACGTTTGATTTATCGCACATGATGATTACATGCACGTGCCACATGTGATATGATGCGGGCGGGCGCAACCTGGGCCACGGCGTTGGCTGCGATTCCGGAGGTCGCGTATTAGTGTCGATTGATGTCAGTGTTCTGTGTAGTTCATCCATTCGCTGGTCGATATTGGGCAGTGCGACGACCGTGCCCTGTCGCTCAACGGCATCTTGGATCTCATTCAGTGTCCGTTCTTGTGCTCTTTGGAAGTCTTGCGAGGCAACCGCCAAATCTGATTCTCTGCGGAGCCCCGAAGCAAATCGTCCATTTGGCACCTGCTGTATACATACCTTGTATAGGTACTGTATCATTGCAAGGTTTGAAATACATAGGTACATAGTGTGAGAACATTTTGGCAAATTATGTACAGAGTGGCAGCTAACCGGAGACAAGCCTTTCTGACAGATGTTTCTTTTCTCCCAGTCACGACCGGTTTTGATGATGGGTATCATATTCTCAAGCGAGATCAGGTCCGGATCGAAATCATCGTCTGTGCTGCCCTCTGTCCTCTGAAGTCAACATCATTTCTATGACGTGATATGTGGCAAGGCGGCGTTTGTTCCCTCTAGAATACCTTGCAGCACTCAAATCCAACGAGTTCCAATCCCCAACTGTTCGAAATTTAAATAAAAGTGGCATGAAACGTACGCGCAAAAACATCCGAATTTGTTCCATCACCCCTGGCCCCCATTCGCTCTGAGAAGTGCGTATCTGGCAGATTTGTGTGCGCGCTCGAATTTATCTCCATCTGCATAGATTGTGCTGCAACGACAAACGCATCAGTACTGCATTTAAGCTAAGAATGTAACAATATTGACTTACGCTGTCGTGAACCACGCTTCGCAAGCCTTTTCGTATGTTTCATCAATGCTCAAATATTTGGAAAGGGATTTGATCGCTTCATCTGAGTTATCACTGTCCCTCAGAGCGTATGCTCTGCAAAGTGTTGTAAAAAAAGTTGGTTAAACTGATAATATAGCAAATTTCCAAATTCGCTGCCGCACAGTAATACGCCCCACAGTTAATGTCAGGTTCTAAACCAGAAAATTAACTTCTGAAACATTCGGACAACCAACGCACACGCAGCTTGCCAGCCAGCCAGGCAGATGTTTCAGAAAAGTTTCAGAACCGCGCATGGTTAGCGTTCGGGTTTATAACTTGAGATTAACTATAGGGCGTATTTTACTGTGCGGCCGCGAATTTAAAAATTTACTATACCAGAGCTGGTGGATCGGTGCTAAACTACGGCTTGGCCTCGGGGCTTTCTTAACATTGGCCACGGGGCTTCTTCAAATGGGACACGTCTCCAACCGCGACGTCTAGGCTGTTTGTTTATTGTTGTTTCGAGCTGCCAATGTGGCTTCAGTAAATGCTCGCACAGAAAGTAATGTCTCCACGCCAAGACAGGTTCGATTCAATCCGATCCAAGATTGCTGCTTGCTTTGGTTTAGTGCGCCAAATTGGATGAACAGCAGAAATATATACCTCAAAATGCGCATCTTCGGTTGGATCCCTCGATGTTTGTATTTTCGAAAATACTCATCGATTTTTTCTGCCGCTTCCTCAGGTCCGCCGGAGCCTCGCTCTTCCGCCCACAGAATCACCTCAGCCGCGTCACTCACGAACTGAAGCAAGTTTGTGTACTCCAGTCCAGTTCACTACACCAGATTTGCTATAGTATCACCAAAAGAACAACTGGGAAACTTTTGAATTGGCAACAACCTGCTCCTCTGCCTTCCATCTGTCCCAACCACCATTTCCGGAGACAAACGTGACGCGATCCTTCCTCTTCAGCGGGGACCCACTTAGGTGCGCGGCATCGATTTCAGCGCCAGAATCTTGAAAATTGATTTATCACAATCAACTTGATATCTGCAGCATGCATGAAACCACAAGACACGCTATTTTTTTTGGAATTTAGGCACACCATTTTTTGGTACACCAACTGATGCCTTAAAGTTGTTTATTTTTAGTTTTAGGGACAGGTTGGTTACATTTAGTGGCTTGAGCAATCTTCGTGATATCCTCAACAATAGAAAAGTTCACTTGACTAAGACAGATCCGATACGACCACCAAGTTCGATACCGACGTAAAAGAAGATGAACTCTAATGCGAGTGTTGTGTACCGATCTGTAGCAAGGCGGCGCGCAGGTTACTGGCACTTGTATTGGTAGCCACAGCTTCAGACGCAGATGGATCGATCACATTCCTGGCAGTAGCCTGCAATCATATGATCGCTCATCAACCCGCAGCGATCCTATCTCACGTTATTTCGGTGCTTGTATTCACAAATAACTCACCTCATTCGGCAGAAGTGAACCGGAAGAGCGACTCATTCCCGCCCCTGCCCTCGAATCGTTCGTGTGTGTTGAACCAACCAGCATCGGGGCGGCCTGTTTTGTTGTTGAAGGTTAGGTATATGTGCTGATTAATAAACGAAAATTGAAAACGAAAACGAAAATGGTCACCAGCGCTTGACTAGACCCTTTATGCAACACCCACTCAGTCGAAACACCGCCACCACAAGCCTGGGCCTCATAACGACGCTGAAGTGTATGCCTACCAGTGTAATACGAAGTCAAGCGGGTATTTGTTGAATTCAAGAAAAGACTAACTTGGAATTCTACAACATTGAACGGAGAGAAATACGACCGCAAATCGTCCATTAGTTTTGACAAGGATCCGATTTGTTCGATGATCATGATCAGCGGTTGATAGGAACTGATGGTCTGGCCGGCTCCTTTTTTGATAATTCGTACGTCGATGGGGGAAGATCTTGATGTTCTTGACCCTATGCCTGATGGCTTCAGGTGTCATCGCAACAAGACCACGTTTCAACGTTGACACTAGAATGCAAGTTAAACGTCCGGCGACACAGATCGAACTTTGTACTGACACAACCATTGGGGCACTTCCACAACCAATTTTGTTTTGCGCGAACATGAACCAGTTCTGATTTGGGCAGCTATTGCGAAGTAAGTCAGACAGACTTTGTCAATCAGTGACTGAGTCACTCCACATCAGCAGTGTTCGAAGTTTTGCTTCGTTGGTGATGTGTGTATTATTTGTTTCTTTCTGTAATTAGACCCCGAAAACCAAAAGCCCCTATAATAAACCCAAAACCACACGACCTTCACTAAGGCTGCCTTCACAATGCATGCGAGTTTGCGATTTTGCGAGCTGCGAGTTTGCGAGCTCGCATGCGAGTTGTAAATTTGCATTGTGAACACAAATGAGAGTCGAAATTCTGGCTCGCAGACTCGCAACCCGCACAATCGCAAACTCACAAAATCGCAAACTCGCATGCATTGTGAAGGCAGCCTGAACAATACTTCATCTAAAACAGCCACGTAAAACTGCCAACTCACAACCACACAACTGCCCAACTGACACGTATCACAGCAAAACACACACAATAAGAACACGCGCACGTGGGAATGTTTCATGATATTGGTGGCAGGCAACAGGGAAGGCTTAAACATCACACTGTAGTTAAAGGGGAAATTGCACATTCCTAATCGCCTTTCAAACTCTACAGGCGCTTAGACAGTCGTCTGGGCATCATGAAAGTCAAATCACTTGGCACAAACTCTCAAACGTGTACCCAGGAGAAGCAGTTTAAAGGGAACAATCGGGAAGAAAATTCGGCACGGCCCGGCCGAATTTCTACTTGCGCATTCAGGCAAACTGCCTGATCAAAAAGCTGTCAAGGCGATAATGTGTTTCGCAAGCTTCTTGAAACTCACTAACTATAGAATTTCGGTTTTCTTTATATTTCGACTTTTGACGAATTGTTCCAGCGTGACAAGCGGAGCATGAAACCTTTAGCGGACACGCTGGAACAATTCGTTGAAATTCGAAATATAAAGAAAAGCGAAATTCTATAGTTAGTGAGTTTCACAAATCATGCGAAATATTCCATCGCCTTGGGAGCTTTTTGATCAGGCAATTTGCCTGAATGTGCAGGTTGAAATTCGACCGGTCCGCGCCGAATTTTGTTCCCAGTGGCTTGTCTTAAACGGAATCTTCTCTGTACATGTTTGAGAGTTTATAAAAAGTGATTTGACTTTTGTGATGCCCTCATTGCTCTTTAAACAATTGTAAAACTTGAAAGGCGATTAGAAATGTGCAATTTCCCCTTTAAAGATTTTCAATGCGATAACACTGCAAGGTACGGAAACGCGACTGACTGAGTGATGTCACCGTGTGCTGTTCGAGCAAAACCATAATAAACTTGTGAATTTGCGGGCATGTGCACCGCTTTCTTTCACAAATGCTGCAATGTTACGGCATGTGGCATATTACGATGTCGTTCAATCACCAGTCAGTCAGTCGCATTTTCCGTGTCCTCTGTCTTATACATAACGTAGACTGCCTAGGTCCCACTGACTGACATTTCCAGCTGACTTCACAGTTTCTGTTTTTGGGTGAATGTAGTACTGAGCCGCTCACCAGACATAACCATCAAGCACTTCACCAAGACCCATCAACGTTCGTAATTCGGGCCCGGTTGTTTGTCTCGACGTCGCAATTCCCTCTCCGCTTTTCCCATCCTGTCGTTGATTCCAAGCACAAACAGCAGCAAGCGAACGATGGTTACTTGGAGATACCGGAGTCATGATGGAAATATTTGACGATTGAGAGGTTGTTGTATTTTCAATATAGAAAACAATAGAGAACAATATAGAAAACTGAAGGACTGTGCAAGAATTGTGTGGAGCGTTCATGGCGTCAGCGTTCCCAAAATAAGGATCACGATACTATTCGTAACAAGCAATAAAGCTCAATGTAGAATGGTCATTACAGTTGCATTGCATACCAACTGCCATCGCGTTTGTGTCGTTTCGGCTTTGGTCTTCTTTGTTGTTACTATTGTGTCACTGCAACAGTCTTTTTACTGTGGGACGATCCGAAAAGCACATAAAGGCATTGGCGATGAATTAACCCTTCCTAGTTGTGCATCCTCGGCACATGTCGACCCACTTGGTACAGTGAAACTTGGCTAAGATTACGTTTCACTTGTGCTCCCCTATAAAAGCGAAATGTCATTGAACTTTTCGCGTTTATCAAAGAGCAAAACAGTGTTTTGACTGTTTTCGCTTGTATCGGAGAGCTGCCTAAATCGAAATTACTGAGTTCTCCAATTCCCAGTACCGTGCATTTGACGTTCATTGACAGGCTCACTGATGAACTTGATTAGTTTATTTACTGATTCATTGATCGAAGGCTGACTGATCAACAGAAATAAAAATTTTAGAACAACGAAGCCATAAAAGATGGTGTCGGGCATCTTCTGCGATATGACTGGCGACGTAATCGGCGCACGCCTTGGAACGCATGTCCCCAAAGTATGGGGATCGTGAATCAGGGTTGGGCAAAAAAAAACGACGGCGTTTTTTCTTAAAAAAAACGACGTTTTTTTAAAAAAAAACGCCTGGGTCGTTTTTCGTTTTTTTTAAATCCTGAATTTCCTTGATTTTCCCTGATTTTTCAGGGAAAGTACCCTGATTATCAAGGAAAATCAATTTTTTGTCCCATTTTTTCAAAAAATTTTCGACCAATTTTTACTTTGTCGAGATACGTCGATATACGGAGTTTGACTTTCAGTGATGACCCCGGCCAAAGTTGGTCCCACGATGCGGGTCTGATATGGGATCTTAGCAACTCGTTAGAAAAGGGTTGAAACCTGTTTATTTTGCCTCGGAACACATAGAATGACTTCATTTAACCACGTATTCTTCCCAACATGAGCGTTTTCCAATTTTTTGGGGGCATATTTTGGTCATCTGGGCGTTTAAAAAAAACGTTTTTTTAAAAAAAAACGTTTTTAAAAAAAAAACGATTTTTTGAAAAAAAACGTTTTTTGCCCAACCCTGTCGTGAATTAGTGAAGGGTGTGAAAATTTCCTGTTTCATAAAGGTACTAAAGACGCATCAAATCAAGCACTGTTAGGTAAGTGACATAATACTGGCTACATCCGGTCATGAAACGTGTGTGCGAAAACTTTGGGTTCAATCGGTTGGAGGGAATTTACAATACCCGAATGAGCGATGTGAAGCGGGTATGTATAGTGTTTCCTGTTTTTCTTGGTCCAAGATAACAAGCGGCCCCCGTGTTATAACTGAACTTCTAGTTGAGGTCGAGATTACAAATCCGCTCAATCACATAGCTGGCAAAAACGTGTCAGGGTTGGCCTGTGGAATCTAACAGCAACAATGTTTCACATGCTCGCTGTGAGGTTTCTACGTGTGCGCTGCCAGCATGTCAATGAAACATTTCACTATATTTGCTGCTGAGTGTCGTGCTTGGATTAACAAGGACACATTCCTAATCTCTTTCATTAGTTTTCTGAAATCTCGACCCCAAACTGGAGTTCAGTTATAACATGGGGTCGTTTGTTTCCTCGGCCTTGCATAAAAAGGAAATACTATACATAGCCACAACGCTTTGTTAATTGATTGATTTGATTCCTTAATTGATTGATTAGTTGATAGTCCACACGCTTGGTATTTGGACTGGACAAGAAAATTTTAAATTTGATCTGCCGTCCTCGATGTGATTTTTTGTTCAAAAAGTTCAGAATTTGAAAGTCCACAAAGTACCCAGTGCGATGTCTATAAATCGTGCTTGCGTTTTTTCGTGAATTGCTTTCTCTTGCACAATTGGATTGAGTAATCCGATTGGATATACAGTGATACGATTTAGCCTTGTGTGTGGGCACGCATTGCGTTAGATCTGTGGATGCAATTTATGGCGGCGACCGCTGGCGCTTTTGTCATTGACAAGGCAAAGGGCGCCATTTAGCAGTCTGGCATTATGAGCCGAACGAAATTATTGCAGTCGAGCCAACCATCTTCACTGCATGGCACTCTATGTGACGTCCGACTGACGGTAACTCTGTGTGCAACTCCATGTTTGCACAACTCAGCAACGTGACAAACACAAGCATGAACCGATTGCGCCGTTTTGGAAAATGCAATGTAATAAACCGGCTCATAGTACCTAATGTCGTCAAATCATGGCGTCAAATCAAGTCGTCAAATCACATGTATTATTTCTCGCGCTCATTTGGGGCTCATTTGTGGCCTACATATTATTGCTTGTTCGACGACTGGATTTGACGTCATGATTTGGCGACAACTCTACCTATTTGCCAATAGACCTTACCCGAAATGGTTCACTCTTTAGTATTAATAAGTGCACTTATTAATACTAAAGAGTGAACCATTTCGGGTTGCTTCCGGTGACCAAAGCAAACAACAATATTTAACGGTTCTTACTCAAATCCTTATTCACACTTAATCAGCCACGTTCTCAACAATTTCAATAAACTTCGGTATCAGCTCTTGTCCAATATCTTCCATTTGCTTGATGCTTTCTATCGAGTTGCGGATCCCATAGAAACACAGACAATACGTCAGCCATTCATTGCACAGACGGCTGTAGGTCGGTGAAGTGGGCTCGGACTTGGACAGAATCTGCGAAAGAACAAGCAACCAATAGGCGAAGAAGAAGAATGATTGGAAATAAGTGTCAATGTGCTTGGCTGCTCACAAGCACTGCGCCAAAGCCTAAGCCTCTATACCCACTGGGGTTTTATGTGTATAGTTTCCGAATTAGCTTCCAATCATGATACGTAACCACTTCACACCATGCAGCAAGGTTGAAAAAAATTTTAATTAACGAGCTTTTTTAAAAAAATTTTTTTGACGAAAATTTTTTTATTAGAAAAAGCGTTGCAAATGACACCCCGTAGTATTGTGCAGATTCTACGGTCTCCGACCAGTCTGAGGTTGCCCTGCCTGCCGTGCAGCAACTGCCACGTCAATAATACCATAATGAGAGTGTGGTAAATTGTATGTGCTAAAACAGGGAGACATTTTTCATTTCACAGACATAAATGACTGACACGTCGTTGATTTAGAAATGTGCAGTGATGTTTCACAGTTATACGGCCCACCTTCAGCGCAATCTTGTACAGCCACAGCACTGAGTCCGTGTGGACAACGTCAGCCAGAGGTCGAGTGGCTTGTAAAGGTACGTTGATGAGTCTCAATGCCAATTTGATGTCAACTTGCATGCATACGTGAGCAGCTGCGCCCCAAAGAAGGCTGTATTGGTCGTTGGTTGGCGATAGCAGAGCTGCAGTGCGCTCGATGCGCGGCTGAAATTGTACATATACTGTACCTATGTAGAATTTGTTGTTGTGAAACATCTGCGGAAATGCACACTACAAAATTTGAAAAAGCGTCGAATTTTTCTTTTGTGTTGTTTTCACCTGTTTTACGGGTGGTAGTACAGCTGGTAAAAACCCGTGTGCCGTTTTCATCATGCAGTTTCATTCGACAAAAAGATATTGGAGAAAATTTCAACGCACCATAATTTTCTTCCTCGTTCCTTTGCCACCCTGCAACGCTGTTCGCACATCTCTGAGCGTTGCCCTGATCGACTCTTTCACACTATCGGGTGTGTATGGTTGGTCGCCGTGACATTTCAGGCATGTGACCTTGCCAGTTGCCTGATTCAGCAGGGCGTCCTGGTCTTTGCACTCAACACAACGAAATCCGCCGAATATTCTCGCTTCGATTTGCAACAATTTCTCATCGCGACATCCGGCGCAATCGCATGGAAAACCGTAGTATTTCTGTAGTGAGTCCAGTCTTTCTGCCACCCTCTCACGCCCGAAACGCGCACCGTACGTGATTGTCAACTCTTGGCCTGCCAGATTTCTTTTACTTTGAAATGTTTAGCTTTGAAATTGAAAATAAAAGTGAAAAAGTCACATTCTATAAATACATACTGTACATAATGTACCTACATGTACAGTAAGCATTTTGTAGGTATATAGTAATACATATGTACCTGCGTTTATGTCCTTGAGCGCTCGACATTCGATTCGATTGCCGTCATAATGCCTGAAACAACAAGGCGAGATCACGATTTCAGGCCGACATCAAATTGGATCGACCTGGGTCCTGGAACCTATGAATTTGTGAAAACTAATAGAACCAAGGACATAATCTAGGTACATAATATTATACCAGATCGAGCCCAATCGGATCGCACAAATTCAACAAGCAAAATTGTGCACAGCACAGAATACACGCAGCTGTGAAACATCAGCCAGCCTGTCACACACTGCGGCCAGAAAAATCCATACAAACTGCTCACCGCGACACGTTCGGCACACAGGAATGATTGATCAGGGCCGTGCAGATGTACAACGCAGTGCCAATGCTGCTGGTTCGACTCGACTCTGAGTCGAACACCTCGATTTCGTGCGAGTTCAGCGCGATTTTGCCCATCAGCTCGTTGAGCAGGTTGATTCTGTGGAAATTTGGAAGCTGGAGCTTTCTTTGTCGGTTGGTATGTACTATGAACAATAATCCGCATTAAAATCGATTTCTGAACTGCCCATTATACACAGACGTTAAAGCATTTTTCGGGTCCGTTTTTTGTATTCGGATGCTTTAGTTTGCCTTTGATAAACTCACAATGAACTTTGAGTCTCAGCTCGTTGGTCCAGGTCAAATTTCGTTGTGAAAGTTGTTTGCGCCACCGAGCACATCTTGAACGTGCCGTTGGTGATCAAAAACTGTCTCGGCACGGGACGGGACATTAGGGACAGCACTGTTGCCAGATTAGCGCCGTAATTGGTGTCGTTTTGGACTGTTTGCGAACCGGACAGAATACGATCGTTTTCTGAGCAGTTCTTCTTTGATCCCAGAATTTCTTTCAGGTCGTGTGGTGTGGCCAGTCCTGCGAATGGTATTGGACATGACAATGCGTGTTTGGGCATGAAAGAATACAAAAACATATTTATTTGCTTCATTCGAAAGTATTTTTCAAATTCAAAACCTGTTAGCACTCTCTGAGCGAGCAGTTCCCAGTTTTCTTCACTATTTTCGCTGCCCAACTGATTTTCGTGGAATCCCACGTCCGTCGCACATTCGTACGCGTGGAATGCTTGCCAGGCCATAGAACGACAGGATAAATTGCAGAATCTGCAAAACAACGAAACAAAAGTCTTAATAGCTCAAATATTGTGATGGCAGTCACATTTTGGCCACTCTGTTAAAAAAATGCACAAATACTGTACTACAGGCATATTGACCTGCATCACACTTGGTGATCAGTTTGGTCTTCAATTGTCGGTCACGTGCCTGGGTATCACGAAATACGACCAGATGCAAAAACATGTGCGAAATCAAGCGCGTGTCGGATTCAGTCCGACCACCAAGTTTGATGCCGAATAAGAATCCTTACCTGACATTCTCTCGAGCACATTCTGCACACGGGAGCCACCCTGATTCAGGCAGTTTCCTGCAACACGACTGACAGAAATTCAGCGCATGCGTGCTTGGCTGAACGTTATAGACGATCGGGGGTTCGGATATTAGCAGGGAACCGGCACGGATATCGCTCGTGGCTTGTAAACATCGACCTTTACTTGATGACCAGCCCATGGCGATGCGTGCGCTCGCACCTGCACAATTTCGAAATATCAAATGTGAGCTGAAACTGCTTGAACAAAATCTCAAGGGGTGTTTTTGGTGTCACGAGGCCCTAGCTGGTGCATTCGCACTGACGTGACCCCTGGGTGCACCGCCCGACCATAAAAACAGGTCGAGATTGCCAACATACACGCCCATAACTCATATTCTCTGCAATGCGCTGGTCGATTATCCGAATAGCTTATGCTCGAGTGCACAAGACACAGAACTGCAATGTAAAAAGCCCCAAAAATGGACACCTGGTAATTTGGCATTGGTGCCTCCTGATAACGACTGTTCTGGAAGAGACGCCGTTTGATTGTGTTTTTGATAATCGTTCTGCGCGTCGCACATCCGTTTCATCCATTTGTCGCGGAATTTCGAAAGTTCGGGGTGGTCGTCTGGAGTTATCGATTTTATAAAGTGATTTTGTCTGGTATAGTCACGTCCGATGAAGTCTGATGATGACCTGGTGCACCGCCTGTCTACGGGGCAGGTCGAAAACATATACACATCGACCAATAATGGGTGATATTTTTGAAACGGTGTAAAGGTCAGTTGGGTTAAAAGGTCGGTCGAAAGCTCGGTGTGAGAAAGTTCAGTGTAAGCTCGGCGTAAGCTTGAAACATTGCACGCTGAGCAAGCAGCAGACGCGCGTTTCTAAACGAATGGTCAACTTTGACAGTCTGCTGTGCTAATGTAGATCGTTTGTTTGCAATCTAGTTCATTTAAGCTGGTTGCAGAAACGTTTTAAAGGAATATTTTTAAGTTGCCTGACATTCCGCCGTGAGGCTATTGAGAAATTGAACATTCACTGACGGCGGTACCAAAAAAATTGATGCCGCTAACTGATCGCAGCACGAATTCAAAACGGCTCCATAAAAGGTCACGAAATTTATAAATATCGTTTAAAAACGCTTGTGCAACCAGCCTAAACAAACAATATTGCAAACAGACGATTTACACTTGCACAGCAGACTGTCAAAGTTAACCTTTCGTTTAGAAACGCGCGTCTGCTGCTGGCTCAGCGTGCACTGTTTGAAGCTTACACTGAACTTTTTCACACCGAGCTTTCCACCGACCCTTACACCCAACTGACCTTTACACCGTTTCAAAAATATCACCCAATGAACTAAAATTAACAAAAATAACAAGTAGGTACTGTACATACACTGTTATAACCTGCGATTTCCAACGCCATGGTCATATCAGCAATACAAGATCTCCAGCTTTTCGTCTGTGCGTGTGCAGCAGCTCTGTTTGCCAGTGAAAGCGCCATTTCTTGTGATTTATCAGGCGCAAATATAATTGACCAATTATAGCAATCAAAAGCTTCTTTTAGCTGATTTTGGGCATAATGGCGGTTGCCTACAGTGCGCTGCTCTGTTGACCGATCGCGGTCCTTTCTCGGGACTTCGTGATGAGCCATTTTCTAATAATATTCTGAAAAGCATCTGAATTTTTGTATCTTTTCACTTGTTGCAGTTCGATTAGAACGCCAAGGGAACCGTGAACAGCCTACACAGCGCTATAGAGGAGCCAAGTTGCAAACTTCAGTCAATAGTGCGCACGCTATACAGTGGCATATTTGCGTGTGGTGCAATATTGGTCCGGAAGCAGTGTCCGGAAACTCAATTTGTCGGTTCCAGTTGGTATTTCAAAAAATACTGTCGGTTTGAATGTATTTATCAGAGCGCTTCCGCACATTTTTGCTGCGCTGCTATTCCGCCTGAAACTCGCACTCATATACATAGTCTCCCAACAGATGCGCATTTGCAGCTTCAGCAACTGCACACATTGTGTACACTTTTACGGTCTGCGAATTCTGGCACGTGTAATGCGCTACACGGCTTGAAGATCTGGCGCAAGAGATGTTGTTTGTACTTCGTACAACACACGTACGGAGCAGTTGCTGCATCGGCTTACAACTGCTTGAGCACTGAGGAGGTCGGTAAATGTTTTCGTTGAGTCTGTGTGTGCCCCTGGTTGCTTACGTACTATGCATGTATTGTACCCAGGTCATCGTCAGGGCGAATACAATGACAGTTTAATGAATTGATAATGAAACCAGAAACAACGCAACTGTCTTTTTTGTTTTCCGTTGAAAATTTAACCCGAAACGAATCCTTCGCAAAAGTTAGAACCAGTATAAGATTTCATATAATAATAGCGGGCCATCAAGTTTTGTACAAAATCATAATTCTTTGTCACACCATCACAGCATATTTTAGGGTCACCTTTCATAAATAAGCGTCACGTTCAGATGCGAAAATATGGGGCACGCACTTTCGCAGAAAATATTGATGGAAATCGATCTATTCACACCATGCCTGCCCAATAACTTCACATTCCACAAGTCAATTTCAATATTTTTGTCAAAGTCAGATAATTTTCTTCGCCGCATCACCGCGTATCAGCATCGAATCGAATCGCGATGAGTTTGGAGGGGATTTGATTTCGTCACCGTCGGATGATTTACTTTTATGGTTACTGTAAGAAGATTACTGTCACATGGTTACTGTAAGATTGTTTGTAACAGTGTACTGTGAGAAGGACACCGTAACATCGCTGAAAAATCAATCTGATTACCAGACCTGTAACGTTTGTGCAATTTGAACATCAACTGTTGGTACTGGTCGCTCTTCTTGGCCAGATCTTCTGGGTCCGGTTCGACGTACACCAGTGCCTGAATGGGCAAGGAGGAAAGCTATGTATAAAACATAATTCACAATGTGCGACTCATAACACCTCTTCTTTAACTACATATGTACATACAAGTACCTCACTCATTTTCCTACTGAAATATTTCGCGACGTTTCTGATCAGGACCAACCGGAAATCCGAACTTTGCGCGCGGATGTCTGATCAGCTGCAAACACCTGACCAAATACCAGACGATATTCATCGGTGGCGGGATGGCATGGTCATCGTCGAAGAATTCGGCCCAAATATGGCATCGCACGCATTTCCACTCCATGTCTTCGTTGGACTAACATGCAAAGTTGCGCTGGGTTTAGGTCAATTGCTTGGTTATAGGTGGCTATAAGTTCGCAATATTGCGAAGGTAACAATATATTCACTAACCAGCACTTTGTCTGCGGTCGACACCAATAACGAAATCATCAAATTCAACAGGATCACAATGATTAACGCGTGATAGATGGCAATGACGGTCTCGAACGAGCCCTGACTCAGCCCGTGCACCGTCTCGCTACGGGCCCATGACGGGCCGGCGTCCCCAACCACGAAGATCTGATCCCACGGACCCAGATACCCGTAGAATGCCCAATAGAGGTAGCGGATAGAGTCGTAGAGACTGCAAAATTGTTGAAACTAAATTGCCGTTTTGCTCAAACTTACGTATCCCAATGATATCTTGTCAAAATTCAGGACACCGAAATATATGTAACCAACGTGGTCATTTTCAATGGTGTCTTGTTGTATCCATAAATGTCATCGCCCCGGTCCTGTGTGCTCTCCAGATTGTGGTATGGCTCATACGCGGTGTTCAGACCTGGGAAATTTGTAGAATTTCGCATTTTTGCAAAAGAATATTGTTTGCGGATCAGACAAAGAACTTTTATGTATATTAACCGATAGCGAACGAAAACGACATGGTAATCATGATAATCAGATGGCAGGCGATAGTCTTGATGCATCGACCAATGGAAACCTGAGTGTTTTGAAAAGGATGAAGTTTATTTTACACTTTTAAATTTTTTATTTACATTTTTGCTAAAAAAGACACCAACCACGGTCGGACCGATAAATCGGACCATTTGTATGAAATAGAACATTCGCCAGAACGCTACAATACACGCGCTGATGAACAGAATCTCGTAGATCAGCTGATTGTCGTAGGACACCTGAATATTTCAGGCTATTTACATAATTTAGGCATTGACTTAGGCTTAGAATTAGGCTTAGAAACTCCAGAGACGAACCCAATGTGCGCGTGGCAACTGGCGATTCCCATCAGCTCGTGCGTCTTCGTTGGCACGACAGTAGAAGGCCAGCGCTGTGAAGAATAAAATCGCCAGAACCAGATCGAAGCTTTAAAAAATTAAATGTTTTGTGCGGGTATTTCACGTTTACTAAGAAAAGTAATGAAAAAAATTTGAAGCTGATGAAACTGAAACGAACGTGTGCCACCAGACACTGAAGAATCGCGCGATGCCCAGTTTGCCCAGATAGGTGAAATCCCAGAACACAAGCCCGCTGACGTACGCGAAGATGTACAGGTAGAAGAGGAATTCCCAGGCTGCAAAAAATTGTTCAAAAATGCAAATTTTTAGAAAAAGAATGTAACCCTTTCGTTACCATTTTGCGGGAATCCGCGTCTGGTGCCCGCATTCTCACCGGTCACCGCTGTCGACCATTGAGTGAGCGCCCAAATGCACAGCAGGAAGTAGATGTAGCTCCAGCAATAGGCCAGAAATCTGGAAATTATGAAAGAAAGACTTTTAAAAAATCTCAACAGACTTTTTGAACCGCACAAACCGAGCGTACGGCGAGCGACCGGACGCCGGATATTTGCCCAACGTCAGCATGTAGAGCATCACGCCAATCAGGAAACTGAAAAAATCGGGAAAAAGTCAATAATTTTATATTTTTGGACAATTTAGCAAAAATTGCCAACAAGACAGTGTGCATAGGCAGTCGAGCGAAATAGTGATAGGCTGTTGATGATGCTGCGCCATCATCCCAATTGGCGTACCAGCGAGATTTCAGCTCACTTTGCACCGAGTGGTTGGAGAGAAACTGGCAAATTGAAAATAATATGCAGTAACCCAGCGATGCGTAATTCAAAGTTTCAGTTGAATGATGCCTTTTGTTATCATGCCCACAGGTGCCATGTGAGATGTTAGGGCATGACCAAACATACTTAGTATAGTACTCGACATATTGGAATGAAATAGCGTACACCTTAACCACACGTACAGTAACCCAAAACATCTGACAACTGTGACACGCACCTGTTTCATATCACAATGCAGCGCCAGGTCCAATCGTGGTGCATGCAACTCGGCCACGCGCAGCAGATTTGCGCCGATCTGCACAAAACGAAACAATGTTTCAGAGCGGATTCGAACTTTTTGTATCTTATAGGCATGCTGTCAGACGCTCTCACCACTGAGCTACGAACGCGCAAGAGCATTTCCAAGATTCAAACACACTATTTCATACAGCCAATAAAACATCAGCTAACCGGATTATCCAATATGGCAGCAACATCATCAGATGACCAACAGTGCTCATGCAATCGACCGGCCACGTCACGTGTGTGTTTGGCAAGGCACTCGTAGTCGGCCTGTGCAGGGGAAGAAGCGACTAAGATAATACGGTTGTTATTCCAACACGATGATTCATGATGCTTTCCCATGACGGATGGGCATGATAACATTGCTGACGGCCTATCCGTGAGCGGTCGTGCCACTTTTTCGCAGTTGGTTTGAGTTCTTGGTTCCTCAATAGTATAAACGAAACGAAAGGTGGTATCAAGTGATTTTTGTATTTTTAAGCATTATAGTGATTTGCTGGACCCACTAATTTTGACCAGCTCAAAATGTATGCACTTTATTGGTGTGGGGAAACAACTTTTACGCTGCCAATTCATGACAGTTCATGCACGTTATGAGCTCCAGTGGGAATGTTGTCTCTGAGCTGGTGCGCATAATCTGGTGATGAGCAAAACAAGTTTCTTTTGTAGGCAGTCCAGCCTGCACAGTTGGAAACTTATTGTTGTGCAACTTATTGTGACGAAAGTTACATACTGTATATATTCAAATCAGTTTTTGTTATGTTCAAATGTGTGTGCGTGTGTCCGTATATCTGACCCGATATTGTGTACAGTATATCCAATACTGACCACTCAATATACCAATGTACAAACCTCACAACAATGCCAAAGGGACTCTATCTGAACTGAATGACCTCACAATCTTACTCAACCTCACAATAGAAGTCAGTGGCTCCAAAAGTCACATGACTAAGCCAGAACAAGTCTGATTCGATCTGATCACCAAGCTTAGTATCGCTTGTAATGTTAGTTTTCCTATGTCTAAACCTATCACTGCCTGTTTTATTGGAGTAGTTTATCGTTATCAGTCAATTTTTTACCTTTGTTTTTTCTTCGTATCCGTGAGGCAGTCGCTTTTTATGATACAATTTTTTTGACGGTTGCTCCTTTCTCATAAGACTAGACGGGACCCGTGCCTACGGCCCGGCTTCAGCGCCGCGCCCGTGCCGTGCCCCCCCCAGGGTTGGGCAAAGAAAGGTTTTTGAAAAAAAAATTTTTTTTTTTTTAAATTTTTTTTTTAAATTTTCGGGGGAACAAAATGTTCTAAAACGTCCAAAAATGGCCTTTTTGGGGGTTATTTTTTGTCATTTTTTCTCAAGGGTCGAAAAATTTTCTTCACAAAATCACCTTTGGGGCATGTATTTGGTACCTAAGATACCCCAAATGATGTTATTATACCTTCCCTTGATACATGAGACACAGTGTGCATGTGCCTACATGGTACTTCGATGTCATAACCCCATCAGGTCGGTCGTATACGACTGATTCAGCTGCCCGACAAGTATTTCTGCAGCTTATATTCTCAATTCTGTGTGGTTTATGAGTGAATCTTGCTTATTCGGCCACAAACTGTTGTGTCCGATACCACAGAGCAGCAATCATCGGTCCATATCAAGCACAGACTGTTGGATCGTACCGAAATGACGTAAACACCCTTGATAAGTGATGCAAACCAAGTCACAAAAGTGACTTGTCGATTAAAGTTGCATTTTGTCGCGATTTTGCGCGTTTTTTAGGCAAATTTGGTAAAATTTCCCCGAATCTCAGACTTTTTTTTAAAAAAAAAAATTTTTTTTTTAAAAAAAAACTTGTTTAAAAAACTTTTTTTTCCAACCCTGCCCCCCCCCCGAAGACCCGTTAGCATACCCAAAGCTACCCTTCCGAGGGAGGGGGCCACAGACATACATACATACATACAGCTTCCTGTTTTAGTAGTATAGATAAGCCAACTGAAGAGGCTAAAGGGGTGATCTGGATGGAAAAAGGCTGTTGGGCAACAAAGCAGTTTCGGAGATTTGAGAATGAGAAAGTTGGGGAAAAAGTCCAGGATTTTTGACAATTGGTTTAGATTGAAAAGCTGCGTTCGATATCGTTAAAGATTATCCATTGACCATAATTATCACTGGACCCAGTGCATCACTTGTGATCAAGCTTCATTGCCTCTTAAAATCGCTTGTCCCAATCAGTCAACTTTTCCAGCTCAATACGGTTGCATCGTAAGTTTATATACAGTACATATGTATCTGAGACGAGTATGACTTTGTTGCGCTTCATTCGATTTGGTCCTGGGCATATCAGACTGATAAGCCTGAACTTTTGACGCTTGGCGCAGCGCTGCATTTTACGATTGGACTGGACTATAAAGTTGTTTTCATGAGTGTATTGCTCGATCTTTGTTATAAAACAGTAGACCTCTTTTGTATTTTTGGTTGTTTTGTGGAGTCTTCTCAAAAAATGGTCTGTTTTTTTCATGCGAAATTTAATTCACGAAATGGCCTCCATGCTTCTTTATTGGCCCAACATAATCGGCTACATACGAGTGGTGCTCTTTCTGACCTCCTTCTACTGCATGCACATGCGACATGACTGGACAGCAACCTGGCTTTATTGCACTCAACATTTTCTCGACTGTATTGATGGTAAATTAACATTTCTGTTTTATATTTTTCTTTTCCACACATGACTAAGCTTCTAACATTAGACTTCTGAAACAGAGAATAGTATCGCAAATAACCATCCGATTTAAACCACGCTGGAAACATCAGACGGGGAGATCAGCTCTAGTGCAAGGATGACGAACTAGCCCCACCGTTACAGAATTATGTAGTTCTGATAAAACAAGTAAACAACTTCAACTCTCTGCAGGTCCCATAGCGCGTCACCTGAACCAGTGCACCGAGTTCGGGGCTGCACTGGATATCATAACCGACAAGGTCGCACTGGTCGGTCTACAATTCGTGTTGGCTGAGCGATACCCGACTTATTCATGGTTTTTCGCCATATCGGCCTGCTATCTGACATTCATAAACTGGTATTTCACTTGGGCCAACGCTTGCAATCGGTCACATTTCAAAAATGTGGAAGGAAACTGGCTTCTGTCGATCTATTATTCGGCACCGTGGCAAGATATAGTCATAACGGGAAAGGAGTTCTTCTACATCAGTCTGTATGTGATGTCCTTTTCGGATTCTATACTTTGGAGAGTAATTTGCTGTATTTGCGCGCCAATCGAAGCGGTAAAATGGGTAATATGGTTTGAGAAAGGTCGTCGCGCGACGATGCTGTTTCAGAAATTTGAGGACGAAAAATTACGGAAACAATCGTAGAATGTGTTAAAGTGGCTTTGGTTTGAAAATGTGTGGATTTATTCGACTCTGTTTTGTAGAATTGCATTTGATCCATTGTCCAAAATCACAGCACTGATAAAAGCATCCCTGTTGCATGTTTTGCGCGCACATACAGAATATTAGAATAGCACAAAGCAACTCAAATTCTTTTGGTAAAGAAAGGGGAAAACTACATATTATTAAAAAACATAAAAGGAAGTCCCACCTTGAAATCAACGTCTTTGTCCGCACATTTGTCCAAATGCCGAGCCAACAGGAACGCATACTGCACCGGGTCATGTGTGGACAACCAGATATAAGCGCTGCTGGACACGGCCTTGTACACATCCAGTCGGTACAAAGGGGTGCACGTGCGGCAG